>JAPEBW010000153.1:0-80418 GCA_027405785.1 Ophiocordyceps robertsii
AGAAGGCCTCTTACCTTAACTTTATACGAGGTATTAGTCGATTATATAAAAGGAAGGCCTCTTACTTTAGCTTTATATAAAATATCGGTCGATATAAATCCCGTTACTAGCCGAAGCTAACCTAAGCTAAATATAAGCACGTTTAGCCTATACCGCTTATAGCTAATACTAGCCGTCTTTAACCGTTAAGCTATATCGAGTCTCCTTATAACTACCGGTATCTACTTTAATAGTTATAACTTATAACTAGCAGTATATACTTTATTAGTTACTCCTTTATATCTAGCGGTATTTACTTTATTAAATATTAGTACTTTTAGTACTTAGGATTACTAATAAAATAGGGGTTCCGTAATATATAAAGTAGTAAGTAAGGCGGTAATATTATATACTTTAGTATATAATAGCTTAAAAAGGGGATAGTATTATAAGCTATGCTATAAGAAAAGCTAGTATTATAAACTATAATATAAAAAGAGCTATAGTTATATTATAGTAAATAACTTAAGGTTAGGCTAATATATAGCTAAAGTTATATAAGACTTTACTTTAACTTAGCTTAACTTTAACTTTAACTTAATTTTAATATAAGTTACTTAAGCGACTTTTATAAAGTAAAAAGCTATATAGCTTAAATAAAGATTTTACCTTTTTTTCTTAGCTTAAAATAAATAATTATTTAGCTAAGTATTACTAAACTAAGTATACGCCGGCCTTTAATACTTATACTTATATTTTAATCTTAAATTATTCTTATTAAAAGGTAGTTTATTTTACTTAGTTTAAGTAAAAAAGCTTATAAGTATTAAAACTAATATATATTTCTTTACTTTATTTATATATATATAGTTTAAACTACTATTATTTAAATTTAACGCTTATTAAATTAACTTAATATATACTAAGCTACTTTATTTCTTTACTTACTTTAAATTACTTAATAGTATTAACAATACTAATAAGAAATAGAAAAAGCTTAATAATATAAGTAAAAGTAATATAATAAAGGGGAAAAGAAGCATTTATATAATAAAAGCTATATATTAAATAAAGCGCTATATTATAGCTATAATAATCGCGGCTATATTAGTTATAGCTATAGTTATCGCGGCGGTAATAAGATATAAAATAGTAGCAAAAAAGGCTAAGCTTAAACGTGCTTTTTTAAAAGGAAAACTAACTTTAAATTAACTTTTTAAACATAAAAAAAAAGCTCTTTTAGCTTTTATTTAACTAAGAAAGTTAGTAAAAATACTTAAAAAAATAAAGATCTTACTTTATTAAAAAGAAAGTATCTTTAAATTATTAATTAAGTAAAAAAAGGAAGTCTACTTTTAATATAAAATAAAAACACCTATAATAAGTATAGATTAGTATAATAATATATATATTGCTTAATAATCTAATTTTATAAGTGCCTATAAAAAAGTACCTATAGAATTTTAAAAACATAAGTACCTATATTACAATGCCGCCCTTAAGGGCGAGGGCTTTTAACTTAGCTAGTATTTATTAAAAAACTAGTTACCTTTACTAAAAGTAAAGGCACCTTCTTTAAAAATAACTAGTATTTTAGTATATTTTCCACACCTCCTTATAAGTTTACTTATATTAGTATCCGTAAAAAAGGGTAGAGCTAAATAGTAGTATTATATTCCTTAAGCAATAATCTTTAGCCTTAAAAGGCTTACTCTTAATTTATTCCTTAAGCAGTAATCTTTAGCTTAAAAAGGCTTACTTTTAATTTATTATCTATAGGATTCGAATATTAAACCGCGCTATCCTGGCGCACACTATAGGCGCATATACGCAAACCGGGCTCATAACCTATTGAAAAACCAGTCACCTCTGCCAAAAGTGGAGGCACCTCCTTTAGAGATGACTGGTATTCTGGTATATTTTCCACAGTATTCGTACATACTTAGGTACGAATAGGTAGGTACCTGCCGAGGTACCTATGGTGGTATGCAAAACGGGGGGCAGGTATTCCCGCTGTACGAATATATGTATCTTGCTTGCACTTGCAGCGACAAGGACGTGGACGTGACGTGCGGCAGCTGGAAGAGGGTTGCTTTTGGGGCTTGGACGGGAGGCGGCTGCCGTTGCAGTTGCAGTTGCATATCGCTTATGTACTTCGTACGAGGCATCCATTGTCCTCGGCGTTGATATACGATATACGTACAGAGTACACACACACACATCTCTGCCTCGACCATGACACGGCGACATTGCAAATGGAGAAATTCGATGCAGGCAAGATGCGCTTGGACACGCATACATACATGAGTGGGCGCGCACTCACATCGATGTACTGTATGCATATACATACGTATTCGTACAGTAGACACACAAACATGTGCATGTGCAGTGATGATACATGGAGTGTAGCAAGCCCATGCCGCGATGCAGCCCGCAGCCTGCTTTGCCGACGTCGGCCAAGGCTGCGAAGACATGATGGCTCGCCTCACCTCGGCATGGAGGCTGACCCCTTCTGGTTCCTTACATGACCTCGTGGCCAGGGCTCTGGCGAGGCTCTCGGGGGCATCGCAGATACACATGACCGGGCAGGAAACTCCGAATCCATGATGCAGCTCGATGGCATAGGCCAGAGTGCCATATCGAGCCTGTGTCTCAAAAGCAGAGTCACGTTGAGCCAGGCGCTCACCCACCCTCGGCGGCCTGGGGGGTGGGTGGTGTCTACTAGGTAGAGTGTGGGAGAGGACACCACCACACCACTCTCGCAAGCCCCAGGGCGAGTCAGACGACGAGGAGCGGGACGACATCTCGCATCGCCGGTCGAGAGACGGAGCTCGCTCCATTAGCGTGAGCGGTATAAGATGCGAGGCCTTTCCGCGTGGGGGGCAGCTGGGAGGCAGAGTGAAGGGAAAGACGGCTCGACAAGACTCGCCCGCCAACGCCAAAGATAAACAAGACGACGCCGCCGCCGGCTGCACCATAAAAACAGCCACGGCAACCTTTTTTTATCCTGGTTCGCCGTCGACGAGACATCCTGGGTCTTTGTCTTGCGCTCCCGCGGCCCAGCCTTGGGCGACGATTGGCCCGCCGCCACGAACACCCCCCAAATTCGCCGATCGACAGCAGGCTGCAGGGCCCACGAACCGCCGCTGACGCCCGTGCCCCGTCTTACATAAACGTCGAGGCTCAGCGCCGCCTGCTTTGCCCACCACCAACGAGAAGAAGACCAACGCGGAGACCAACTCGGAGACCAACTCGAACGAGGCTGCCTGAGCAGGGAAGAAGAAGCATCGACAGCATCATCCATTTTGCGCCTCTGGCCAGCCTCGTCGGCTCTTCTTCGCGCCGCCTCCCTTGGCCCCTATTCCCGTCGCAAACAGGCGTCCGCCACCGACGGACCGCTTGGCACCCCGCGGGACGTCGTCTCTGTCTGCCTGCTCTTAAGGAGCTGATCCGCAACTCGGACAGGCAGACGAGTCATTCTCACATTCTCACATTCTCATATTCTCATATTCTGATATTCTCATTCTCATATTCTCACACATTCTCACATTCTCATTCTCACATTCTCATTCTCATTCTCATCCTCGTCCTCATCGCCTTTCCCAACTTCCCGCCCATTTCCTCCGGCCTGCATCGCAAGTTTCCTTGCGCGCTCCAAACCTCGACGCGCACTGCGCATAGATCCCCCAGGCCCACCCTGACTGGGCCAATCTGGTGAGTTGCCGCCTTTTGATCGCCTCTGCGTTGCGCCAAAGTCCAGTCCGCCACCTACCGGCCGGCGGACCAACGCCGATCACTCTCCGCCCCCCTCGTCTCTCTTCTTCTCACCTACCTATCTCGCTCTCGCCGCCCTCACTGGAAGGGGAGCGGGGGGGCAGGCACAAGAGGCACAGGGCAAGCAAGTACCTACCTAGCCCACTGTGCAGTCTCTCCCCCTCCGCGCTTCCCCCCCCTAAGCCGCCCGCGCAAAGCCAACAGCCCTCAACTCAACTCTCTCCACCCCCACCTTTCCCCCCAGTTGCTTCTTCGTCCCGCTGCTAGTCATAATGTCTCCCTGCCTCACTTTGAAGCCGGCCGTCCTCCCCCAATACCGACCGGCCATCACTCAATCCTCTCCATGCACTGTGCACGGGCGTTGAAGCAAGCACCAGCTTACGATAGGACAGCAGCCAGGAAAAACGAGGCCACGCCCACCTTCACCTACGAAGGCCTCCCTCCTTTTCTCTCGGGCGAGGAAGCCCGCTATAGATAGCACCTCTAGCTAGGGCCGACAGGCTCCCCATCCGTCACCGCCTGGACCCTCCAACAAGGACGGTCCCAGGACGAAGCCCCCCCCAAAAGATCCCATCGCCCACGGCTCTGCCACACTTTTTTCCCCCTCCCCGCTCCGCACGCTGGCGAATCCAAGGCACTCGGTCGCAACAACCCCCTCCGACGTCGCATTCGGCCGCTCTCGTCGCCTCTTTTCCCTCGCCGCCGCATCGCGCTGTTAGATGGCGTGCAGGTAGCAAGCTGCGCCGACTTCTCATCCACAGCGCCTGCCATTTCATCGCGCCTGGTAAGTCGCCGTGCTTTGCCAACTTCTGCCGCGCAATCATCCCCTCCAGGCCATTTGCCCGCCCCTCACTCGAGCTCTCCTCTCCTCCTCTCGCTCCCCGCCGACTCTGACTGACAGCGCCTCCCAGCACCCGAACCCAAGTTCAGCCTCCCTTGACTCCGCCTCCGACGTCTCGCTGCTCCTCCGCGCCTCCCAGCGTACGCAGTCGCCCGAATCTTCCCTTTGCTGCTCTCTGCCAACGGCCTCTTCGACTCCCCCTCCTTTATTGTTTCATTTTATTCTTTTCGCATTTCCTCCGGCACCCATCCAACCGCCTCTCGGGCCTGACAGCCGTGCACCCACCCCGAGATATCGGCGCCCGCATCCCATCCCTCGGCAGGCGAAGCGTACTCTCCATCTCCACCATCGCGTCGGCTTCGTGAAGCAAGCGGGCCGTCGAACCAGACCTCTCAGCAAGCCTAGATGCCCGCCATGGCCCAACACGGGTTCAACCACTTTGGCTCCGCCCCAAACGGCGGCAATATTGATCCCAACGACCTCGCCATGGGAAGTGGCTACTCTCCCTCATTCAACGGTAGCGGCGGCAACAACAACGGGAACAACTTCAACCCTGCGTCTGGAAACGCCCCCAACGGCTTCTCGAGCGGCTCGGCCGTCTTTGGAGACGACGAACTGCTCGACGGCCTGGCAAGCCCCTCGGAAAACCACTCGGCCATGCACGGCCAGGCCCAAGAGTTCACCACCATGAACGTGAGCTTTCCGCAGAGCGCCTTTGGGTCGCATCGTGGGTCCGGTCTGCACATCGACCCCTCGCAGATGAATGGTTACTCCAACACTCCGGATGGAGACCCGATTCAGAGCCCCTACACGGCCGGCTTCAATACTCAGTTCCGCCAGATGCAGAACAACCATTCCGGCTTTGGCACCTCCATCCACTCGCCCATGTCCTACTCTGGATCTCCGCTGGCGGGGGCCGACATGAACGCCGACGCAAACGACTCCAACTATCTCAATGCAAAGGCACGAGCCCGCATGTCGCAACAGATGCAGCGCAAGGCCTCCAACGCCCGAAGCCCAATGACGCCCAAGACTAGCAGCATCCACGGCATTCCCATAGGATCCCATGACTCACCTGGCTTCGGCACGCAGCCCATGCGCAACTCGGGTAGCCATGAAAAGTCCCCGTCGGGCCAGTGGATGAACACACCCACCGGGAGCATCCCTGCTTCATACAACTCGGGCTTCTCCTCGCCGATGCAGCAGGGCATGGTTCCCATCAACGAGGTCATGCTCAAGGGCGGCACATCCATGCCCGCCAAGCTGGGCGTGAACCCCAACCCCGTCTCGACCCAGGAGATGAAGCGCAAAAGGCGCCGCGAGTCTCACAACCTTGTCGAGCGCCGTCGCCGCGACAACATCAATGAGAGGATCCAAGACCTCAGCAAGCTTGTGCCCACGCACCGCCTGGAGGATGAGAAGATCCGCAAGCTGATACAGAATGGGACGCCCCTGTCCCCGACCCTCACCGGCATCTCTAGCCCGTCGCAGGCCACCTCGGGGTTGGCCGGTCCAGGTGCCCGGCGCGCGGCTGGAGGCAGTTCTGGTAACATCACCACCGGTCTTCCCCTTGAAGAGAAGGACAAGGGCCCAAACAAGGGCGACATCCTCAACGGGGCCGTCAGCTGGACCCGTGATCTGATGTGGATGCTGCATCTCAAGCTTCAGCAGCAGGAGGAGCTCATGAACAACATTGCAGAGCTCGGTGGGCACTTTCCCTTTGAGCTGACCGAGGATGAGAGGCGCATGCAGACTGAGCTGATGGACGCCATGGTCAAGAGCGAGACGGGCTCCTTCTCGTACTCGAGGACTTCCGGGTCCGGCCTTCGTGTGCCAAATCACACAGACTACCGTGGGGACCCTGTCAACTCCTTGACAGCCAATCTGGACTCCATCGGTATCACGCCAGAGGAGAATGGCCATGTAAGCATGGGCGGAGACATTGGCGATGGCACGGCGCAGTTCTGGAACGACCCGGACGACGACGCCGAAGGGCACGGCTCTCTCAACTTCAAGGAGGAGGACGAGTACGATATGGACCTTACTCACTGAGCTACGCGTGGTCCATCACGATACTCCGCCTGTTGGCCTTGTTTCCCCCCACGTCTCTCCTTGATTGACCGAGGGCGTCACGTTTAAGAGTAGCGCAGGTTGCCGCTCTGCAAAGCGCGACAACCCCCCCCTGTTGGCGAGCGGTGTTTTTTTTCCTATTTTATTTCAGAAGACTTGTCTCTATCAAGGTAGTAGTCACGGGCATTCAGCATGGGCTCACGGTATACGCGGGGCTTCGTCTATACAGTGGAGGATATATCTTGTCGCTGGTTCTCTTTACTGGAGTGTTTCTCTGCATTTTCGACGCTTTTCTCGCTGCGGTCTATTTGCAATATCTATATTATCCTTGCCATGGTTTGTTTGTTGCGATACCTCGGATGGCGCTCAGAGAGCTGGCCATCCCGTTCCGGCCTCGGCCTTGGCTTACCTGCTGGTTTCTGTGCCCGATGATTGCTCGGAATGGCCGAGGTTCTGCATCACTCGATACACGTCATCTGGTGGCTCGTCGTGGTTGGCAGGCATTGTTATTGCACTGTTTGTCTTCGCCCCTAGCTCTTCTCTTAATGGCTCGATATCATCTGTTCATCTGGTCCTCTCCTCCCTCATTATCCAGTTTCACATCAGTCATGGTGGTGGCTTGTATCGTATGCCCTGCCCGCTCGACCCCCTGCGCGGGGCATTGCGCAAAGCACCACGCGGATGCGACAAGCCTGCGTGTAGACGCAAACTTGTATACGTGTGTATGATATATCATGTTTCTTCGTCGACACCTCGCGCAGAGTGAATACCGTTTTACCAATTCTCTTCTGTTCGCCCTTGTGCTTCACCAGTGTCTCGTACAAAGTAAGTACTCGCTCATGCCCATGAGCAGGTTCCACACCTCTTTGCGCTTCATGTCCTCTTGTAGGGCGATACGCTCCAGGGCGCAGCGCCCGTCAAAATATTTGCACGTGAGCTGCCATGCCGATCTTAGCTTGTCGTCCTTGAGGCGACGCGCAATGGCCGACAAGTAGCGTGACTCCTTGCCTGTCGTCTTCTTGGCGTCGAGGATGATGTGCGGCGTGATGCCAGCCAGGTGCTGCGCGTCGTTTGTACAAGGATGGGCCGTGGCAACCGGTACAGCCTTGCGGGCATGCGCCGTGGCCTTGTTGGCAGCCTCGCGGTGGGCCTTGAGCGCGATGCGCTCGAGACGGGCCATTTCGGCGGCGTGCTGGGCCGCCGATCGAGGCGTCGCGGCCGGGTCGGCGACGCCGTCGCCGGTGGTGCCCTCGGCTTTTTGCGACTTGGGGTGTTGGTGGTGGTGGTCTGATGCCGGGTCCGTTAAGGGACCGTCAACAGGAGTCGAAGCGGCGTCGTCGACACTTTCCTGGGCGCGGGCCTCCTCGGCCGCTGCGGCGAGCTCCTCGGCCTCGATTTCATAGTCAACCTCATACAAGATCTCAGGCCACACAACGACGTAGCCAAAGGTGCAGAGCTGGGTGACCCATCCGCCCCTCATCAGCCACGCCAGCATACGCAGGTAGAGAGGGCGATGGGCCTTGCTCGGGCAAAACGTCTTGTACGGCTTAGGGCACATGGAGAGCTCGGCGAGGAAGTTGGGCAGGGGTGGTGCAACGGGGAAGGCCCGCTGCCACTCTTGGGACGCTGACGGGAGGTGCGCGAGATCGCAGTTGGGAGACACGACGTACGTGTCGCGGGCGTGGAGGGGTGGGATGGCGATGGCACGGCGCCAGAAGATAAAGTGTTGGGCATACTTACGGACCTGGCCGAGAGTAAGAACATTGCTCTGCCCGACCTGGTAGAAGCTGGCAAGCAAACATCAGCATCATGCCCAGCCTGCGAGCCGGCTGCGGCAGGGGACCAAGGGGATGAATGTACGTACGACATGGTGGGCTTGGCGAGCCGGACAAACTCGACCATGGACACGGTCGTCGGATCTCTGTCGGCCTGAAGTTCCGAGATGATCTTCTTCTCGTCATCCATGAGGAGCAGCGCAAAGTTGCGGTCCAGGAAACCGGGCTCATCGAGGGCGTCTTGGCTGAGGAAAGCATTAGCCGTAGTCAGCCAAAGACCACGCTGGCCCTGCTCGTGCTCCGTCGGAATGTCAGAGACGAAGAAGGGTACGGGGATCTGGACTGAGGGTGTGAGAGGCCCGGCGGTTGTGTCCAGGTGAAGGGCAGCAATCCTGTTTTGCGAAACGGCCTCGTAGATTTCGTGGACGGAGGCGGAGAGCGACGACATGTGCAAGAGCTCCTTCCAGAGCAAAGTCATGCTTGTTTCTAGCCTCACGAATCAGCCCGTGGCCAGGAGGGGGGGAAGGGGCAAGGCAGGGGAAGCTCACTGTCCTCGCGCGCCTTATCCTTGGCGGCCAGGATGCGCTTCGACTCTTTCCAGATAAAGTCGCTGTGCTGCTGGCTGTACTTGTAGGCCTTGTTGACTTTTTTCACGATGTTGCTGTAGAGAAGATCGACAAGATCCTTGACCTCGTTCTTCTTGGGATTGAGTATGAAGACAAGGTTGAACATGGTCATGGAGCTGCGCTTCTCGTCGTCTGCCTCTTCTTTCTTGGGACAGTCTTTGACGTCGGACGGCTTTGGGGTTGGCGGCGGGGCTTCCGTCTCTTGGGGGCACACGTGGTCGTCGGGCTGCTTGGGAGCGGCGGACGAGGCGCGGGCCTTGTCGGCTCTCTTGGGTCTCTTCCACTTGCCATTGTCCGGGACGTGGATAGGATACGAGATGCACAAGAGAGGGTCGAGTGAGAGCTGAAAGAGCCTCTTGTGGTATGAGCGGGCAGGCGTTAGGATGCCGGCCAGGTCACGAGTGGGGAAGCCGGCCAGATGCTCCCACGACACGGCTTGGGAGGCGGACTCGGCCATGAGGTGGTGATGGTCGTCATGGTGGCGATGGGTGCTGGGAGGATCCGAGGCACCGACATCGCGTTTGGCGTGCAGAGAGAGGCGCTCGAGAAGGAGATCCTCGACCTCGACAGGTTCTGGGTTACCGCTGACGGGCTGGACGTTGGGGGGCCAGTGGAAGACAAAGGCGGGACCATCACGAGAGCGGTTGATGACGAGGGCGATGGCAAGCAGGTTTTGTTTGTTTATGCAAGACATGGCCGTGGCCGTGGCCGTTCCCGTGGCCGTGGCCCTGCCGACTTATGGCGCGGGCCGTCGGTCGACGCAGACTGCATTTGGGCCCTGCCGAGGGCGGGCGCGAAGAGGCTGTTGTCGTTGAAGCCGCCAAAAGGTTGGGATGCCAAAGAAACCTGTACATATCCCTTTGAGTGCGGTAAGGGAGCTGTCGGGTCGCGAGCCCCACAGTACTGTACGTAGCTACATTAACGATATACGATAAGTAGCGTGCAGTATTAGCAAAACCTTTACGCATATAATTAATTCTACAGCACAAACATATCTTTCGCGGTAAATCAGCACACTGCCTTACTTATTAAGGCTTTAAAGCCGGGTAAGCATAGTTATATAGTTAATTAAGGGCTGTATTATAATATAAGTACTTATATCTTTAAAATTCTATAGTTACTTTTTTATAAGTACCTATAAAACTAGATTATTAAGTATTATACTAAATATTATACTTATTACTAAGCTATAAGTACTATACTTATTATAATACTAATTATTAAAAACTATAATAGTAATTTTTTTAAATTAATATTACTTTTTAACTTTTATATTAATTATAATACTAATTGTTTAATATTATAATAAAATAATACTAGCTTAGTAGTTTAGTACATTTTTAGCTAACTATTTTCTTTAAAAGGCTTAATATTTATTTTAAAAGTTTTTACTTAAAGCAATCTATACTTAAATAGTGCTATAAAGCTATTATTATAGGTTATACTATAAAAGAAGCTATAATTATACTATAGCGACTACTTAAAAGTTAAGTTAATATATAGCTAAAGTAAAATAAGACTTAACTTAAACTTAGCTTAACCTTAGCTTAATCTTAACCTAAGTATAAGCCGTTTAAGTAATACTGATAAATAGAAAGCTATATAACTTAAGTAAAGTTTTTTTTTCTTTTTAGCTTTAAATAAATAATTATTTAGCTATATACTACTTAAGGAGCAAAATAAGCATAGTATAAAGTAAATAAGTAGCTCTAAGTAAAAGGATTATAAAAGTATAAAAAGTAAATAAAGAAATAATAAATTAGCTAAGTTATATATATATAAAGGTTAATAATTTAATTAAAGTAAAAAAAGCACTAAGGCCTCTTATTATAGATAATTCCGAGGCTGTAAATAACCTAGATAACTAAAAAAAGGTTCTTTATTAAGCATAACCTTGTATAATAAACCTTCGACTAAATATAAGCTTATATTATCTTAGTAAGCCTAAGAATTAATTCCGTAAGAAATATTAAGTAGTACGGCAACTTAATGTAAATCCTATAAATCCGGCTTATAGTTTCTATATATACTTCTTTTTATTCGGCTTATATCTTACTAATATATATAGTATATAAGGCAAAATAGTATATATAATATATAAATTTGCATAGCAGATTTAATATATATTTTAGCGGATTTATGTTATATACTATTTCAATTATACTAAGCTTTATAAGCTATTAAAAAGTATATTTTACTTTTTATAACCTTTTTTAAAAGGTACTTCTAGTATAAATGTGCGCTTTAAATATGCTAGCTAAAGTAAAATAAAAATTCTTAAATAAGAAAAATTATTTATAGCTTAAAAAACCCTATTGTTTATAAAGAAAACCTTAAAGCTTATTTTTAAAAAAAGGAAAACTTATAAGTAAAACCTTTTTTTATTTTCTAAGAAAAACCTTTATATAGGTAAAAACTTTAAAGTTATATAAAGAGAATTTAAAAACAATCTAAAAAAATAACGAAAAGCTTTTATTATAAAAATTAATATTATAACCTTTTTTATTTTTAGTAAATCTTAGAATTTATTAAATAATATAAAGCTTAGTCCCTTAATAAATATATTTATTATATTATCTTTAGATTTTATATAATAAACCTTTATTTCTTTTTTTTATATTGTTACGTATAGAATTATATACTAAGCTTAATTATTTTTATAGCTTGTATAATTTAGTTTTTTAAGTTTTTTAATAGTAAATTAGTTATCTATAAAAACTATAAGAACTTTATTTTAAGGTATATTTATAAATTTTTCTTTTACTATAATATTAAAATAGCTATATAAATATAAGGGTTTTTATTAGCTTATTTAACGCTTATATATTCTATCTTATATATAAAAAGTGCTGTAGATTTCTCTTTTTAGTAAACCTAGTTAATATATAAGGTTATTATTTATAAAAAAATAATATCTAGAGACTAACTTATACATTATAAAGTTACTAACTTAATTAGTATTAGTATAAGCTTTATAAAATAGCATATTAAAGGCTATATTGCAGTTATAATATATACTAAGCTATAATATTTATTAGAGTATTTTTTAATAGTATTTAGTGCTTTAAAACGCAGAATCTTTAAATTAAAAGCAAATTTAGTATATAATATTACTATGTATAATATATTAAGCCTTGAAAATAATACTAAAATAATAGCGAGCTTATATATATTTAATGTAATAAAATACTTTTAAAAGCTATATAGTCTTTTATTCTACTTAGTTTAACTCTCTTTATAGTAAGGGGTTTTAAGGTTCTTATATTTTATTTATTAAATTCCTTTATCCTATTAAAGGTACATCTCTCTTAGGACATATATATATTTGTTTTCGCTTTATTTATAGTTATAGTTGTTCTTAAAAAGTCTTTTACTATACTTGAAAATTAAATCTTTAGGACCTTGCTTATTTTATTAATTATATAAGTAATACAAATCTTTATAGGCTTAAAGAACAAAAGATTGTTTATATAAACTAATATAACTATCTATAACTAATTGTTTTTAAATACTTCTTTGTCTATAGGCAGGCAGGAAAATTCTTACTCGCCTAAGACCTTAAATAATAATATATACTAATATATTAAACTTTATTAAAGACTATATAAACCTTTTTTTAATTTAGCAACTAGCTTTATATTTTCATTATCCTGCTAATTATTATACTTAGGGTTTTTCTTTTTAATATCGTTTTTATAAACTTATAGTATATTTATATATATTTATATTTATATTTATATTTATATTTATATTTATATTTATATTTATATTTATATTTCTATTTCTATTTCTATTTATATTTATATTTCTATTTATATTTATATTTATCTTTATATTTTAATATTTATATAAGATATATAGCTTATAAAGTATATTGTAAAAAGATATTAAGCTAAAACGCTTAAAGTATAAAAGAATATTTATGTAAACAATATTCATATAAAAAATATAAGTATATTTATAGTTTATTTCTATATAAAAGAAAAGTATACTTATATATTTTAATAAAGGGTATAAGTCTTTTTCCGATTTATACTTATAAGCGGGGAGATATAGTAAATAATAGCACTTATTAATTTATTTGCTTTTTTATTTTTATTTATATTAGCAGTATATATATTTATAGGGTATATATATTTATTAAGGGTTTAAAGCAGCTTTATAAAAGCCGGGCTTATAACTACTAAGAGTATAAAGCGGGAGGAAGGCACTAAGGTATAAAAAGAAAAAGGTACTAAAAAGAGCAAATTCGGATTTCTTAAAGGTCTAAGTTTTAGCTAAAAAGAAAAGAGGAAAAGAGAATCTTTTAAAGCGTTAAGAGGTATTAGCCGGATTATTATTATTTATCTCCGGACTATAAAGTAGACCTTTTTACTTATTCTTTACTAGTACTAAGTTTATATTCGTCTTTTATTAGCGTATAAAAAGCCAGTGAATTTTAGTAAAAATATTACTTATATACTATATTAGCTAAGGTATATTATAAGGTTTATTAAGATATTTATATACTATTAAGATAAGCTAATATTAAGATTTTACCCCTTTACTAATCTTATAAGTTTAGTATATTTTCCGCTATAAGAATATTAGTAATTATATTATTAAAATCAACGCTTTAAGGCGGGCGGCTAAAAAGCTTAATTTAAAACATATTATATTATATAATTTCATTGCAAAATATTTTAAAGACCTTCTTTAAGGCTTTTAAATAGTATATCTTTTATATTTAAAAAATTAAAGTCCGGTAAAGAATTTTAAGTCGGAAGTTATATACTAGTAAAACAAATCGACTTTATCGTTTTCTTTATAATTTACGTTTTAATATTAGTACTTTAAATATTATTATATATATTATTATTATTATTATTAAGTTTACGCTAAGGACCTAATCTAGGGTTTTAGAAATTCGATATTTATAAATAAAAGGGAAAAACCGAAGTGCTTAGGGTAAAACCTCCCCTTATTTATACTTAGTCCGCCTCGCACGAGGTCTTATAACTTTATATAAGGAAAAAGGGAGTGCGCTTTCCGCCGCAAGCATATCTTACTCGCTTAGTAGTTCGACGCGGCCTAATAAGGCTAAGGCCGCTACTAACCTAAGCGGCCCGCGGTCCGGAGCATCGCGCTTTAAGCTTAAGGTATAGGCAGTAAACCCCCTTTTATCCCCCTTATCCGCCTTTTTAATACGGGGGCGGGAGGGGTAAGCGGGATTTCAACCCGCGCCCCTCCTGCGGGTAGCGCGACCTTTAAAGAATAAGCCTATAGTAATCCCTATTAATAAGAATTCGGCGCCCCGCCGTGCGTATATATTCTTAATCGGGACTATTATTTATTCGCGCCGCTTAGTTATTAATTCCGCGCTTAGCTTTAAAGATAAAGCTTTTTATATACCGCGCGCATACGCTCGCACTTCTCCTCCTTTTTTTAAAGACGCGCTTATCTTTCTTATAAGCTTATTATATACTTACCGCCCCGCTTTATTCGCGTGCCCGCCGTTTCTTTATCGTCGCACTTATTGTCTTTATCGCTACTATACTAAAGAAAAAGGTTACTTTTTTTAACCTTAATATAGGTTTACTCCTTAAACTACTAAGTAAAGATACCGAGGATAATAAAGCCTAGGCCCGTTATAGTACTAAGCGTAAAATTCCTTATTATATATATATAGGCTATCTATTAAGCGATAATATACTTATAGTTTTCCGGGGCTATTAAAACTAAGCCTATATATATTTAAGTTATGTTTACTATATAAGCGCGTATAGTATATATAGTTAATCCTCTCTTAGCTATCTTTATAAAAGTATATATTACGTGCTCCTTAGGCAACTAATCTTATTTTTAAGTAAGTAGTCTTGCGTTAAACCCGCCTATATACCTCGGCTAATCCCCCTTATAGCTTACTACTATAAGCAAGGATATAGCTTATAAGCTTTACGCCGCTTAAAAGGAGTTATATAAATCCGGCCGGCCTATTAAGCGCTTTATATATATAAAGCTCGCCTCCGCGGCGATAAAGCTTCGGTAATATGCCGGCGCTACTATAGTATAGGCTCTTGCGTTTAGTGCTCCCCCCGGTCTTACCTCCCTTAATAAAAACGTTAAGCTACTTACCTTTACCCTCGGCCGCTTTATTAATAACGCGCGCGCGGCCTATAAGGCTAACGCTAAGCTCGCTAATAAAGTTAACGGTATTATTATAGTTATTTACTAAACCGTTTATATTATAGCCCGGAACCTAAAAAGCATAAAGAATATGCTATTTATAATAGCCGACTACCTTAGCTTTAGCGGCTATAAGGGCTAAGATATCGCCTTTAAGGGTCGTTTACCCGACTTAAACCTTATATATACTTATGCTGCTCTCGCACCGCTTAAGCCCCCGCTACTTAAGGTTCCCGTTATTTTAAAGGACTTTAAGGCTAAAGCTAAGGCTAAGAAAAAGGCCTAAGTTAAGGCTCTTACTAAGGCCTATACCCGGGAGCGCGCCGCTCTCGCCCGGGAGCTTAAGTATAAGGGAGTGCTTAAGGGTAAGGGTAAGGGAAAGGCTATCGAGGCCGACATTATATTTAACTTAGAGGAGCTTAAGCTTAATATCGGTAATAATAAGTCGGAGGAGGAGTTAGATAAGGACGACGACGACGCTAATAAGGCTAAGTCCGAGGTCCTTAAGGATAGAGGCAGCCCCTTACTTAGTCCCGATATAGTCCTTATCGTTTTTAACTATAAGAGCGGCGGTAATAGCGATAACGACGACGACCTTATATCTCTCCTTGCCTTACTTACTCTTAGCCTATCCGCGGGCTACGACGTCCCCCCGCTTATACTAAAGCGGGCTTATAGCCTCTTTAAGAGTAGTGCCTTTAAGGCTAATAGCCCCGCGGTCTCCGCTTTAAAGCGTATTCGCGCCGTCTACGCTCTTAACCTAGCTAGTAAAGAAAGGGATATTAAGGACCTTAGCTTTAACCCTAAGTACCTTTAGTTTTTTACTTATAGTAAGGCCGGGTCTTTTCCCCTTAATTTCCTTATAACGCTTAATTCCGCTTAGTTAACTAAGTATTATCTAAGTCGCCTTACCCGGCTTGGCCTCGTGCCGCCTTTAACGTTAATAGCGGGGACTTTATAGGCCTTAAAGCAGACGCTTTAGCGGGCTGCTAATAGGGCGACTTCTTTTATATTTACTCCCGCCGCGACCTTAAGTCGCCGTAGGCGCGGGAGGGGGAGGGCACTAGTTACTCCGACTTATAGTCGTAGCTAGGCGGTATTATTACATATAGTATTATTATAATTTTTAATATAAAGTTAAAATAAGTATTCCTTAATTACTATAAGGTCTTTAATAGGTACCGCTATTATAAAACAGACTGCTTATAAAAAGCAATATTTTATACCTTTTAAACCTTTTATTAAAAAAGGATATAAATTTAATAAATATTAATAAAGTTATAACTAACTAAGTAGCTAAATCCTATATATTCTTTAGGCTTAAGGTCCTTTCTTATAGTAATCTTAAGAGCTTTTATTATTAAAACATAAGCTTTATAGCTATATATATTAATAGTATAAATTTAAGATAAAGAATAAAGGGAATTTTCTTACTATTCTTAATAAGCTAAGTTATTAGTTTCTTAAAAAAAAAATGTTTAAAGTCTATTAAAAGACTTTTAAGAGGTCTTATAAAAAAAGAAGGCAGCCGGGTTTTTAAATTTCCGGCTAAAAGGTTATAGGTAAATTTAAGTAAATTTATATTATATAAGCCTTTAAGGAAATTATTCTTTTAGCACGCTTAATAAAGCCGTTTTAACTTAGTATATAAAGGGCTAAAAGTTTAATTAAGAAGAAAATAGGTATAAAAGAGAGCAGGTATATAGCTATAAGTAAGGGGATTATAGCGATGTAAAGAGTATGTAAAAAGGTGAAAAAATAGGTAAGATATATGTATATAAGGTTAATAATCTATTTAAGGTAAAGGGGGGACTAAGGCCTCCTTATATAGACAATTTCTAAGCTATAAGTAACTTAAGTGATTTAGAAAAGAGCCCCTTATTTAGCGCAGTTATGCATAGTAGGCTTCTAGCTATTATTAGGTTAATATTGTATTTATAAGCCTAGGGATTAATTTTGCAAGGAATACGAGGTGGCGTAGCAACTTAGCACGGATTATATATATAGTCTCTACATACACCTCTTCCTAATCTGCTTATACCTTGCTTATATATACGTAAGATAACAGGTAAAAATATTTATAGTATGTAGAATTGTATAGCGGATTTTATGTTTATTTTAGCGTATTTGTGTCGCGTGTTATTTATGCTGTATTTAGCTTATAGGCTGCGGGAGAATATATTTTACTCCCTTATAAGTTTGTTAATAATTTCTTATTATAAAATAAACTCTTAGTATTCTTTTTACAAGGCTTTATTATTTTCCTAATTAATTTAATAAATAGTAAGATTAAACTCTCTTAGTTTATAGCTTTAAAAGCTAGTAAGGTAGTTAAAAGGCTTTTTTAATATTAAATTTAAAAGGGCGTTAAAAATATAAAGTAAATAAAATCGTCCTTAATAAAAAAAGTCATTTTCTTCTTATTATAAGAATCTAATTAAGAAAAAAAGTCGTAAAGAATCTAATAAAAATGCCTTATAGCTTTAATAGCTAGTTTTTTTTAAGATATAATTCTGTTTACTTTCTTAAGCTTATAAAGCTTATAGTTAAAAATAGTAAAAAACGTAGGAATAGCTATACCTTTATTAAAAAGGGTCTTTTATAACGCTTACTTATTAAAGTGCCTAAGGTTTTTATGCTAAAGCTAAAAGGAAAAAAGAGTAGTAATTATAGTAATTTTTTTTTCTTTTTTAAAAAAAAGCTAAAAAGGAAAGGAAAAAAAAAGAAAAAAAGAAATAAAGAATAAAAGTAAAAAAAGAAGCTACCTTAATTTATTATATTTAATACTATATTTATTATTTATAAGCTACGTTTTATAAACTTCCTTAATAGTAAAAAGATTATTATATTTCTTCCTTAATATAGCAGTAAATACGCTGTAACTAATAGTAGTAGTAGTAGTAGTAGTAGTAGTATAAGCCTCCTTAAAGCTTCCCTTAACTTTTTAGCTACGTATAAACTAAAAACTATTTTACCTTTTAGTATATAGACCTTCTATAAACCTCCTCTTTAACAAGGACTATTTATTATTCGTTATTATTTATTAGACTATTTGTTATTTTCTTACTTATTCTAAATTACTCCTTATTATATATAGGCTATTAAATAGCTACTAAAACTATAAAACAAAAGCTTTATTACTTAGTTACCTATTTCTGCTTTTTATCTATAAGCTAATTGTTTTTATATAAATTGCTCTCTTGCTAAATGCCTTAAATCAGCCTTTTTTATATTCTAAAGTTATAAGCCCGGATTATTTTTACTTCGCATAAAAGAAAATAAGTTATTGCGACACCTTTATTTTATTACGCCCCTGCTAGTTAATTACGCCCTTTAAGAGTAAAAAACGCTCTCTTTATAGAAAATCACTTATAAAAGCACTATTTATTTACGCCGCCTTATTTTCCCTCTTAACTAAAATAATAGAATTTATAATCTCTTTTAAAAGAACTGTCTTTAACGGCTATTTTAACTAAGAACATTAAATTTTAACGATATAGAAATACGCTATTTCCTACGGAATTAAGGATTAAAATAATTTCTTAGTTACCTTAAAAAAGCCCCTTTTATAGCTTCTTAAGGAACCCTTAGTATTATAAGTAAATCTTTAAGTAAAGAATATTACTAACCTTTTTACTAATAATTTAAAAACCTATAAGTTCCTTTACTTAAAGTATTAAACTAAATTATAAGCTATAAAGACTAGTAAAAGACTTTTTTAACTTGATAGTAATATATTATAAAAAACATCGGAAATTACTATTTTACGATTATAAGTATTAACGATATTTTTATTAAGCTTTCCTTACTATAAAGACATGTATAGCCCTTTTTATAGAATAAGGAAAAAGAAGTTCTTATAGATTTTTAAAAGGTTTTATCTTTATTAAATAAAACTAACTTCGCTACTTAAATTATAAACTAGTAAAAGGCGTTTATAAATATAAAAAGAACGTCGCTTTTAGAGGTATAAGGCCTACGCTTTACGCAAAGCCTTTTAAAAGCTAGTTTTAGCCTTAATAGCTTCTTTACTTATTATTAGATTAACTAAAAAAACGATAAAGCAAGATAGGATAAGAATAGGGAGTAAGAGACCTTTTTAAACGCTATTAAAATTTTGGAAATTTTCAAAAGGCAATAAGCTATAATATCGACAAAGAATTCGAAATCTACCTTCTTTACTACTTTTTAAAGCCACTCTTTAAAAGACTTTTCTTCTTTTTCAGCCCCTTTACTACCTTTTTGCCTTAATAAAAGGCAATATTATTTAGACTGTTTTTATTATAACGAAAAAATACGACTAAACGGCTAAACCTTAAATAAGAAAATCTAAAAAAACGATTAATAGATTCCTTACTCTCCTTCGTAATAAAGCTTCGGTTAAGAACGCTTTTTATAAGGCCGAGAAATATAAATCCGCAAATTCCTAATTAGATTCTAAATTCTTAGAAAACCCGGATTTAATAAATATATTAATATAGGCTGTAGCCGCAGTAAAAACGGCCCTTCTTACTATATTTTAAGTACCTATATAAACGTATTTATTAAAAAAAGTATTTATCCTTAATTGCGGATTAAATAGGTATATTTATAACGCTTAAGACCGCCTTTTAAATTATATACTAACGTAAGCCTTAGCTTTAGCAGGCTCCGGAGAGTTTTAAATTATTAGTTACGGCACTATCCTTCTATAAATCTTAACCGGATTATTCTAGTTAAATAACGTTGCTTTTATACTAACTCTTTATATAAGCGTTGCTTCTTTCCTAAAATTATAAAAAGGAAAAGTCTACTAAAATCCTAAAATAGGTAGGATCTCTACTACTATTTAGGAAGTTTATAAAACGTTGCTATTATATAATTAATACGTTATTAAATATAACGAAATTAAAGCAGCTTCTTTTTTTACTTTAATTCTTTTTTTATTTTTAATTTCTTTTTCTTTTTCTTTCTTTTTATCCGACTTTCTTTTTAAGAAGAAAAAAAAGAACTTTCTATAACTACGTCCCCCTCTTTTTCTTATCTTTAGTATAAAAAACTAAGGCACTTTAATAAGTAAGCATTATAAAAGACCCTTTTTAGTAAGGATATATTTATTTCTCTATGTTTTACTATCCGTAACTATAAGCCTTATAAGGTTAGGAAAGCGAAGAGAATTATATTATAAGTATAAATAGCTATAAAGGCTATAAGGCCTTTTTATCGGATTTTTTACAATTTCTTTTTATTACTAGATTCTTATAATAAGAAGAAGGTTGCTTTCCTTATTAAAGACAATTTTACTAACTTAATTTTCTCTTATGCCCTTTCGATTTTAATATTAAAAGAGCTTCTTAACTACCTTACTAGCTTTTAAAGCTTTATACGGAGACAATTTAACCTTACTATTTATAAAATTTATAGGGATAATAATAAAGTCTTATAAAAGGAATACTAAGAATTTATTACGAAATAAGGGATTATTAAGGAACTTTTAGCTTATTATATACTAGCTTAAAACGGCTTTACGGAGCGTGCTAAGGGGGTGATTTCCTTAAAGGCCTTTATAATGCGAATTTCCTTAAATTTACTTATTACCCTTTAGCCGGAAATCTAAAAAACGGCTACTTTCCTTTATAATAAAACGGTTTAAAAGACTCCTTAAGGTCTTTAGACTTCCCTTACTAAGAAACTATAAACCTAGCTTATAGAAAATAGTAAAGGAATTCCTCTTTTTCCCCTTAATATGTTTACTATTTATATATATAGCTATAAAGCTTACCCTTTATTAATAAAGGCTCTTAAGAATACCGTAAAAAGAGACTTTAAGCTTAAAGACTATATAACAGTCGGTTTTTTAGTTAGCTATAACTTTACTAATATCTATTAAATGTTTATCTTTTCTTAATAAGAGGTTTAAACGGTATAAGACGTTACTTTTAATAAGTAGTCTTTCTTTATAAAGATAGTACCTACGTAAGACCTTATATTAAATAAGGAATACGTGTTTTAACTATATATGATAAATTTTAATAATGCTATATATAATGATTTTTAAAGTACCGAAATTTAATTATAAGACGCGATAAAAACGATAAAGTCGAATCCTCTTATTAATACGTAGCTTCTAACTTTAAAATCCTCGCTAGAACTTAATATTATAAGTATGCAAAATAAAGTATTAAAGAGCCTTAAAAAAGCGCTTTTTAAAAATAATTTCCTTAATAAAAACATATTACGAAATATCTTTTAAATAAAGCTTCTTAGCCGCCCGCCTTAAAGTGTTAATTTCGATAGTATAACTAATATTCTTATAGTAGAAAATATACTAAAGGATATATAAGATCTTAAAAAGCTGTTTAAAAGCCCTCTTAAGCTTTTGAATTTATAAAGCATTATATTGCTTTTACCGCTTTAATACCCTCTTCCTTCTAGCCTTTATAAGCTATCTTTACCGCTTCTTTTTACACTTTTTAACAGAAGAAGATATATAGTAAAGATTTACCGCCCCTCCCTTAATTTCTATTAGACTTAGTAACGTATTAATTTAGTAAAAAACTTAAAGAAGCCGGAAAAGTAAAGTAAAAATCTTTATTTAAAAAAAAGACCTTCTTTTTTAATTATATGCTTTAAAATTTAATAACTACTTAAACTTTACTTTTAGCTTGGATTCTTACTTATAAATTTAATAAGTATAAAAATCTACGAAAGTTTAAGGCCCGTTTTTATATATATGGAGACTTAAAGCCTTATAATAATAAAGAAACCTATATAGCTACTTTAGCAGTAAGGAATTTCTATATATTTATAGCTATAGTAGTAAAAGTTAACCTTAAGACTTAATCCCTTAATATAATTAACGTATTTATTAATATAAACCTTAATAAAGAGATTCATATTTATTTCCTAGATAGATTTAAAATACCCGGATACGTATTACGGTTAGTAAAAGCCCTTTACGGACTTTAATAGTTACCCTTTTTTAGTAAATAAAGCTTTTTTCGACCCTTATTTTCTTATAGCTTTAATAGTGCTTTAAGGAGCCTTATATCTTTATAGTAAATTCTATACTTACTTTTTTTACGTTAATAATAGTATTATTATATTTTAAAAGAAAGATAAAAAGGAAACCGAAGATTTTATATACTGTCTTAAAAAGATATATTCCCTTATTAATAATAGCACCTTTACTTTCTTCTTAAGACTACGTATTATCTAAGACTTATAGCTTTAAAAGCTATATATTAACTAGTTAACTTATAAAGATAAAATACGTAATATAGATAACCTCGACCCCTTTCTTTTAAAAAAGTCCCTTTTTCCTATTCTTAAGATCTTTAAGAAAAAGATAGTTACTATATTTAATAAAGAAATCTACTACTACTAATTCTTTATAAGATTTATAAGCTTTTAGCAATTTTAATAAGACCGGATATCTTTAAAGCTATAAATATACTCGTTAAATTTATATAAAATCTCTCTTAGTAATATATATAGTTAGTAAAGTCCTTTATTTCTTAACTTTATTCCTTATATTATTTTAGTATTTAATATTCCGATACTAAAAACTTAAAGCTACTTACTTATATAAATATAGCTTTTATAAACAACCTTAAGACTAAAAAATCTTGTTAAGAATACGTTATAAGCCTTTTTAACAGACTAATCGCTTAATCTTATTAAAGTCTTTAACTTATAAGGCTATAAGGACTTAAGCTATAGCCTAAGCCTTATTATATAAGGAGGGCTAAGTCTATATATATAAACACAGACCCGCCGTATATAAGCAGGCTCTTTAGCTTATTAGTATAATACTACAGGCAGCACCTATATACTAGCCTTTACTTACTTTATAATAATATAAGCTATTAAATATAGACTTATTTAATAATATAATAGCGGGAGCTCCGCTTTAAGCGGAGCGGGACGACGCTATTATAAAGTTATTACGGAACGCTTTAAAGGCGTTAAAAGGTACGTCGGCTAGCTAAAAGAATAACTTCCTCGCCGTATTAAGGGGGCCGACTATAAAGCTTATTTTAACCCTTATAGTATTTACCGCGCTAAGAATAGCGCTTATAGTTACTATAGTATAGAAGCCGCTCTTATAGCTAATATAAGATAAGAAGCCGGAGAGCTTTTACTTTTTCCTTAGCCGGCTATAAGTAAAATACTATACTAACGAGGAATATAGCCTTAATAGCAGCCGGAGCGCCGTTTAGTATGCGCTTTTATATACGCTACTAAAGCTTTAAATATAGAAGATCGCGGGCTTTTAAGAAAAGAGGGGCTATAATAGCTCTTAAGACCCTTAAAACTTTTTCTAGTACCTATTTTACGCTTTTAGTAATATATAAAAATAAGAAAAGGTATAAGATAAGCTATATGCCTTTAAATAAAAAGATAAATAGACTTTTAAAGAGTTCTTCCTTAAGTTTAAGGAGACTCTTTTTTAAGCGGCGGGTACTATAATATAAAAAGATAGTATAAAGCTAATATAGCTACGGAACTTAATTACCTTAGCGCTTTATAAGCTACTTATCTTAATTATTATACTATTTATATATAGTAAGTATATTAGCCGCCTTATAAAAGTAGCTTAAGGTTATAAATAAACGCCTTGCTTTTAAAAGTTATAAAAGCGCACTTTATATAGCGGGGATAAGGTTACCCCCCTCTTATAAGACGCGCTTACTATTAATATTAATAGCGATACTCTTATAACTATAATAAAAACTAACTGCGTAAAACGCTTAAAGAAAGTATTTACGACCTTAACCTCTTTTATACTAGTAGGCTAGTTCTTTTAGTAGCGGGCTAAATAAGTCTTTAGCAATAAGATCTAAAAACGGCGTGCTAATAGCTAATACTTATGCTATAAAGAGGGCTTTTACTTTGCTATAAAGTGCTTATATAAGCCGGCGAAGCGTCTTTTTATAAGAATCTGCTTTATAGCAATCGATATACTACTTTAGCTTACCTTAAATAATAAAACCTCCGCCCCTTATAAGGCGAAGGGAAAAGAATAGCTTTAAAGTAAAGATAGGCCTTAAAGCTATAGTTATTAGTATAAGTAAGGTAAGAGCTAATAGCCCGTATAAAAAAGGATCTTACTTTCATATAGGTTATACTTAATTAGTTTAAGTCTCTTACTGCTTTTATAGATAAGGGATATTAGTACTATACTATAGTAAATAAAGCGTTTATATATTAAATATAAGTGCTTATTAAAAGGATTACCCCGCGCTAAGTAAAAGGCGCCTTAAGCATAATAAAAGGTATAGAGATTAAAGGTATTACTTAGCTAGCTATAAAAGTAGCCGGTTGCTAAAAGCTTATTATAGTATATATAATCTTAAAGCTTAAATTCCTTTTAATCTTAAGGAAGCCTTAACTTAAATATACGTAGTCCTTTTTAGTTCTATACTAAAAAAGGCTATTATAACGGAAACCCTATTTCGTTAGTAATCCTAAGTACTAAGAAGTACTAATATTTAATAAAGTAAATACCGCTAAATATAAAGGAGTAACTAGTAAAGTAAATACTATTAGTTACGAGTTATAACTATTAAAGTAAATACCGGTAGTTATAAGGAGAGATAATATAGCTTAATAGTTAAAGATACTTAGTATTAGCTATAAGCGGTATAAGCTAGACGCGCTTATATTTAGCTTAGGCTAGCTTTAGCTAGTAATAAGATTCGTATCGTAAAGATTAACTAATACTTTATATAATCGACTAATACCTTATATAAAGCTAAGGTAAGAGGCCTTCCTTTAAAAGGGAATAAAATCTCGTAAATAGTTTTTAGATAAGGATATTTAGTCTTATAAGCTAGTTATAAGTAATAAAGCGTATATTACTTATAACTAATAATAAAGATAGCGTAAGCTATTTTTATTAGCTTAAAAAGTAGTTTAGCAACCTTATAAGTTATACGGGGTATAAGTTATAGCTTAGTATATAAAAGCATATAAAAGCATATAAAAGTATATAAAAAAGGAACCTTTTAGTAGTCTTAGAAAAGTATAAAAGGAGGTCTTCGCTCCTCTTTCCCTTAACTCCTTTCCTTTCCTTCTTTTTTCTTCTTAACTTAGTTTTAACCTAAGAAATCCGCATAATAAGATACCCTTACCTTATTTAGTTTAGTAGCTTCTACTAAGTCTTCTTCTCCTTTTCCGGCTAGTAAATTTAAGTTAAATAAATTATACGAAGCTACTTAGCGTATAAGAAACGCTAAGGGTTTTATAATATAAAACTAGCTTATAAGAATCTTTACGAACTTAATAGCTCCGATAAAGAATACTTAGTATTTATATACTTAGTAAGTTCTTTAAGCTATTTAATAGGAGAAAGGTATTTATTATAATTACGTTTATCTAATTATAATAAATAAAAGAAGAAATATTTACTTTTACGATACTATAGCTAACTAGTTAGCCGTAGGCTAGTTTAAGATATTTAAAGCTTTCTTATCCCCCTATAAGCTCTATAGATAGTAGTTTTATTTTAAAGATTAAAGCTCCTAAACCTTATACTAAAGAATTAGCTAAGCTATAAAAGTTTATTACCTCTTTTAAAGCTTATTTTTAGTTTTATCTTATTACGATAAATTAAGAAGTAATAAAGGTTATATTTATATCTAGTTACTTATAAGGCCTAGCTATAATATAGTTCGAACCGATTCTTAAGGACTATATAGATAATAGTCTTAAGGATAGGAATTCCGAGACGAAGAATATTTTTAAGAATTTCGATAACTTCGAAGAAGCTTTATAAAAAACGTTCGGAATTATATATAAGCAACGATTAGCAAAGCATAAATTAAAAAGCCTTAAGTAGGTTACGTCTTTATTAGGTTACGTAGCTCGATTTTAATAAATAACTTTTAAGCTAAAATAAGAAGACGATACCTTTATAGCTACGTTTTATAAAGGATTAAAAGAAGAAGTTAAAAATGAAATTTACCGCTTAGATAAGCTAAAGACGCTATTAAACTATATTAATCTAGCGGTCTAAATAGACGATAAGTAGTATAAACGCCGGCAATAAAAGAAATACCGTTTAACTCTTAGCGGGGTTATTAAGAAAAATAATAAAAAGTAAAAGCGCGACTTAGGTTATAATATAATAAACCTAAATACCCTTAAAGCGAGCCTGCTAAAGCCCGCTAAAAAAGCTATTTAATGCTTTAATTATATAAAGGAAGGCTATATTATAAAAGATTATATTAAGAAGAGGAATTCCTTTAAAGGAAGAAATATACCTATTCGTAAGAATAATGCCCTCTTAGCTTATAATCTATAATATACTTTACTACTACTTTTAACTAAGGATACCGAAATTAACGCTAAGCTTATAATGCTAACCCTTAGTTTATTAAAGACTAATTCGCTTATAAAGGGTCTTTATAAAAAAGAACTTAAAGTTAAGATAGAAGCTAAGAGCTTAAATAATTAATAAAGAAATCCTTTTAAGACTAAGGATAATTATTAGCACGGAACTTCCTTATAAACTATTAATAAAGACGATAAAAACGATCCTTATTTTAATATAAACGTTACGCCTTAAAATATAGAAAATAGCTATAATCTTAAAGACCTTAAATTATAAGACAAAGAGCTCTCTTTTAAGAGAAAAGATAGCGATAGGCCCTATACTCCTTTTATAGAATATCTTAATATAGTAATTACTATTAAGGATAGGGCATATAAGTAGCTTCCTTAAACTAAATACTACGATAATAACTACTTTATATACCTTTCGGATAAGTAAGGAAGCGGCTAGTTTCTTAAACTAAGGAAGACTTATAATAAACCCGCTATAACGATTAAGAAACTTACTACTAATACTAGGGTTTTTATAGAAAACCTTAAGGATAATATTAAAGCAGATAAAGAAGAACTTTCGTAAGAAAACACTAATAACCGGATTAAAATCGAATAACTTTTACTCTTTAAGTAGTATAATAAAATAACTATTAAAAACCTTTAATACGGTAACTTAGCTTTAATAAATAAGATAATTAAGCTAGAGGAAGATTATATATCTCTTTTTATATATATTACTAATTTAATTAAAGATAAAGATAATTTTAAGAAAAAGAATAACGAGCTAGCCGATAAGCTTAAGAAAGATATAGAATTCCTTAACTTAGTATAATAAAAACTCTATTCCGTTAGTAATCCTAAGTACTAAAAAGTACTAATATTTAGTAAAGTAAATACTGCTAGATATAAAGGAGTAACTAGTAAAGTAAATACCGCTAGTTATAAGTTATAACTATTAAAGTAAATACCGGTAGTTATAAAGAGAGACAATATAGCTTAATAGTTAAAGACGGCTAGTATTAGCTATAAGCGGTATAAGCTAGACACGCTTATATTCGGCTTAGGTTAGCTTCGGCTAATAACGGGATTCGTATTATAAAGATCAACTAATGCTTTATATAATCGACCGATGCCTTGTATAAAGCTATAATAAGAGGCCTCTTTTTAAAAAAGGATAAAATCTTATAAAAGGTTTTAAGATAAGGATATTTAGTCTTATAGGCTAGTCGTAAGTAATAAAGCGTATATTACTTATAACTAATAATAGAGATAGTATAAGCTATTTTTATTAGCTTAAGAAGTAGTTTAGTAACCTTATAAGTTATACGAGGTATAAGTTATAAATTAGTATATAAAAGCATATAAAAGCATATAAAAGCATATAAAAGGAAAGCCTTTTAGTAGCCTTAAAAAGGTATAAAAGAAGGTCCTTCCTCTTTCTTTCCTTAACTTCTTTCCTTTCCTTCTTTTTTCTTCTTTAGCTAGTTTTAACTTAAGAAATCCGCATAATAAGATACCCTTACCTTATTTAGTTTAGTAGCTTATACTAAGTCTTCTTCTCCCTTTCCGGCTAGTAAATTTAAATTAAACAAATTATATAAAGCTACTTAGTATATAAGAAACGCTAAGGGTTCCGTAATATAAAACTAGCTTATAAGAATCTTCACGATTAAACAGCTCTAATAAAGATTACTTAGTATTTTATACTTAATAAGTTCTTTAAGTTATTTAATAAAGAAAAGGTATTTATTATAATTACGTTTATCTAATTATTATAAATAGAAGAAGAATGTCTGCTTTTACGATACTATAGCCAACTAGTTAGCCGCAGGCTAGTTTAAGGCAGTTAGAGCTTTCTTATCCCCTTATAAGCTCTATAGATAGTAGTTTTATTTTAAAGATTAAAGCTCCTAAACCTTATACTAAAGAATTAGCTAAGCTATAAGAGTTTATTACCTCTCTTAAAGCTTATTTTTAGTTTTATCCTACTACGATAAATTAAGAAGTAGTAAAGGTTATATTTATATCTAGTTGCTTATAAGGCTTAGTAGCAACATAGTTCGAACCGATTCTTAAGGACTATATATATAATAGTCCTAAAGATAGGAATTCCGAGACGAGGAATATTTTTAAGAATTTCGATAACTTTAAAAAAGCTCTACGAAAAACGTTCGGAATTATAAATAAGCAATAATTAGTAAAGCATAACTTAAGAAGCCTTAAGCAGGTTACGTCTTTATCTGCTTACGCAGCTTAATTTTAATAGATAACTTCTAAGCTAAAATAAGAAAACGATACCCTTATAACTATATTCTACGAAGGACTAAAGGAAGAAGTTAAAGACGAAATTTACCGCCTAGATAGGCTAAAGATGCTATTAAACTATATTAGTCTAGCGGTCCGGATAAACAATAGGCAATATAAACGCCGGCAATAAAGAAAACACTATTCGACTCCCGGTAGGGTTATTAAGAAAAATAATAAAAAGCAAAAGCGCGACTTAAGTTATAACGTAATAGACCTAAATACCCTTAAAGCGAGCCCGCTAAAGCCCGCTAAAAAGCTATTCGATGCTTTAACTATACGAAGGAAGGCTATATCGTAAGAGATTATATTAAGAAGAGGAATTTCTTTAAGGGAAGGAATATGCCTATTCGTAAAAATAATGCCCTCTTAGCTTATAATCCGCGATATACTTTACTACTACCTTTAATTAAGGATACCGAAGAAGTTAACGCTAAGCTTATAATGCTAACCTATAGTTTGTTTAAGACTAGTTCGCCTATAAAGGGTCTTTATAACGAAGAACCCGAGATTAAGTTAAAAGCTAAAAGCTTAGACGACGAGTAGAAAAATGCTTTTAAAATCGAGGATAATTATTAGCACGGAACTTCCTTATAAACTATTAACGAAGACGATAAAAACGCTCCTTATTTTAATACGAACGTTACGCCTTTAAATACGGAAGAAAGCTATAATCCCGAAGACCTTAAATTATAAGACGAAAAGCCCTCTTTTAAGAAAGAAGATAGCAACCGGCCTTATACTCCTTTTATAGAATATCTCGATATAGTAATTACTATTAAGGATAAGGCATATAAGTGGCTTTCTTAGACTAAATACTACGACGATAACTGCCTTATATACTTTTCGGATAAGTAAGGAAGCGGCTAGTTTCCTAAATTAAGGAAGACTTATATTAAACCCGCTATAATAACTAAGGAACTTACTACTAATACTAAGGTTTTTATAGAAAACCTTAAGGAGGATATTAAAGCCGATAAAGAGGAACTTTCGTAAGGAAATATCGATAACCGGATTAAAATCGAATAACTTTTACTCTTTAAGCAGTATAATAAAACGACTATTAAAAACCTTTAAGACGGTAACCTAGCTTTAACGAATAAAATAATTAAGCTAGAGGAAGATTACGTATCTCTTTTTATATATATTATTAATTTAATTAAAGATAAAGACGATCTTAAGATAAAGAACGATAAGCTAGCCGATAAGCTTAAGGAAGATACGGAATTCCTTAACCTAGCTATTAAAGATACGTTTAGACGATATAGTGAATATTTCGAGACTAATTACGATCTTCGCAATAAGAATTATAATTTAGAAATACTACTATAAGCAGAAAGATTCTTAAAAGAAATGCTTAAGAATTAGCTAGAAGCTAAGTAAGAAGAAATTAACGACTAAAAACGATAAAAGGAAATTAATTATATTAAAGGTATTAATATTATTAGTAAAGCAGTTAGGAACTATAAAGCTAGTAGAGATCTAGTTTTTAAAACTTGCGAGAAGCCTAGTAACTTAAATAGACTAATTCCGTAAATAGAATTAAGATCTACTAAAAAGTCGGTAGACGAGGCAAAAAACTAATAAGCTTAAGAATAATAAGGCTATTTCCTAGTAAATAGAACTTACTTACGTTAAATAATAATTCTTAAAGTATAAAAATAACCCTTTTATTAGAATTAAGAGGACATCGCTTTAACGTATTAGTAGATTGCGGTGCAATAAGTAGCTATATTTTCCTTATAACAGTAAATCGTCTAGAATTACTTTATAGAAAAAAAGATAAGCCTTATATACTTCTTTTAGCAAAAGGATTACCCTTTAAGTATAATAATAGCAAGATTATACTAAAGACTAATCCTCTTAAGTATACGATCGGGATTTATAACTTTAAAGATTCCTTCGACGTCTTAGCTATTAGCTATAATATTATATTAAGACTACCCTTTGTACGGAAATATAATCCTATAATAGATTAGGATAAAGGCCTTTTAAGGTTTAAAGACGATACCTTAGATATCCCGCTTTATAGTTTAATAAAGGATAAACCTAAAACGAAACCCTTAAATAATTTAAATACGGCAATACCTAACGATAACTATATAAGGAATAGTAACGATAAAGACGATAAAGCTTCCTATATAGATATAAATATCGCAATAATAGATATTATAATAAAGAATAATAAGATAACTAATACGACTAAAAACAATATAACTACGACTAGTATAATATAACCGAAAATAACGCTAAACCTTAGTAAAAAGACTAAAAGCCCCGGAGATAATTATAAAGCTACTTATAATTTATTAAAAGAAAATCTATTAAATACCTTAAAGGATATTAAGTGGTAATACCCTAAGTAGAAAGATAAGATTAAGAAAAAACGAAATAAGAGAAAGATTAAGAATAAGATATATAAGATTAGCTTATAGTATTTAGAAGGTACTATTAAGTTAAAGCACCCCGAAGAGCGAATATAGTATACGAGATATTCGGAAGGTACTATTAATTTAAAACACCTTAAGGATCGTTATCTAAAAATACTTAGAAATATGCTAAAGAGATATTTTAATATATTTACGCCGCTACCCGGAGATAGATTACTACTAAGTAGTAGTTAGAATTACGAAATTAAGTTAAAAGAAGGCTTTAAGCCTAGATTCTATAAGATATATAACTTAAATAAGAAGTATTTAAAGTTATTAAAAGAATATATCGATAAAAACCTACGAAAAGGTTATATTAAAGAGTTTAAATTAAAAGATAGAGCTCCTATATTATTTACTCCGAAGAATAGCAAAGATAAAGAAAAAACTTAACTTTATATCGAATTTAAAGAGATAAATAACAATACGATAAAGGACCGGACTCCGTTACCTCTTATAAGCGAAATAAGAGATAGATTAGCTAATAAGTAGTGGTATACTAAGGTTAACCTTAAATCTACCTATAGCTAAATACGTATTAAAAAAGGAGACGAATTTAAAATAGCTTTTAGAACGCGATATAGACTTAACGAATTTTTAGTTATGCCTTTAAGATTAACTAATATATAGGTATCCTTTTAGAAGAGGATTAATAGTATATTAAATCCTTATTTAGACTATTTTTACACGGCTTATTTAGATAATATTATTATTTATTCCGACACGCTAAAGCAACGCTATAAAGAAGTTAATATAGTACTAAAAGCGTTAAGAAAAGCTAGCTTATATATCTTACCGGAGAAATGCAGCTTTTATATATAAGAAGTAAAATTCTTAGGGCATATAATTACTCCTTTTTATATAAGAATAGACCTATAAAAGATTTCTGCAATTAAAGATTAGCTAATTCCTACGAATATTAAGGAAATCTAAAGCTTTATAGGATATGTAAATTATTATAGGAAGTTTATATCGGACTTTTCTAAGATAATTATCCCGATTCTTTCGGTATTAAAGAAAGCTAAAATAGACCCTTTTAAGTAGAACTTAAAAGCAGACGAAGCTTTTAGAAAAATTAAAGGATTACTTATTAAAGAGCTTATATTAAATACTTATAATATAAAGAAGCCGTTAAAATTAAAAATAGATGCTTTTAATTTTATATTAAGCGCGTAGTTAAGCTTATATAATAAAAACAATATTCTTAAACTAATAGCTTTCTACTCGAAAAAGCTAGTAAGTATAGAAATTTATTATTCTATTTACGATAAAGAATTCTTAGCTATTATATATACTTTTAATAAATTTCGACATTATATTTTAGGAAATAAATATAAACTTAAGGTTTATACGGATTATAAGATTATTAGTTATTTTGCTATAACGTAGTAGTTAAATGCTAGGCAAATAAGATAGGCTAAATTCCTTTTAGAATTTAATTATAAGATTATTTATAAGAAGGGTTCTAAGAATAACCGAGCTAATATAATTAGTAGACGACCGGACCTTAACGATAAAAAAGAGCCCTATAAAGAGACCTTATTATTTTTAAATAATAATAGTAATTTAGAGTTAAAGACGTTATATATAATATTTAACGTATAAGGAGATCTTACTACTTTAAAATTACTTAAGAATTCCTATAAGAACCTAGATAAGAAAAGATATAAGAATCTTAAGTAGGAGGTAAAAATAGCGTTTTATAAGAATAAGCTATTCTTTACCCTAAAGACTAAGAAAATAGTTATAACGGATTTTTATTCGTACCTATTATACGGATATTAAGGTATTACGAAAACCTATAATAGAATTAAAAACTATTATAATACCTATAACCTCTATAAGAAAATCTAAGGAGTTATTAAGTTATGCGACGTATATAATAAAAGCAAGGCTATACGATATAAGCCTTATAGTAACTTAATTCCTTTAGAAGTTCCTTTAAGACCTTAAGACTTTATAGCCCTAAACTTTATTATAAAATTACTAAAGTCTATAGATCCTATAACTAGTATAGAATATAATTCTATTTTAGTTATAGTTAATCGTCTTACGAAGTACGGCTATTTTATTCTAACGTATAAAGCTATAGACGTAGAAAAGTTATCTTATACTTTTATAAGATATATTATAGCTAATCGAGGACTTCTAAGTGTAATTATTTTAAATAGGGATCGGAAATCTATTTCGAATTTTTAGCAAGGCTAAATACGAGCCTTAGGTATAAAGCATAAATTATCCACTGCTTTTTACCTTATTATAGACGGAATAATAAAACGATTAAATTAAACGCTTAAGCAATACCTTAAAAGCTACGTAAATTATTAGTAAGATAATTAGCTTTCTAAATTGCTTATAGCATAGTTAGCGTATAATACCTTTTATTTTAAGCCTATTAAGAATACTCCGGTATTCGCGAATTATAGCTTTATACCCAAAGCCTATAGGTCTTCTTTATCTAAAGAAGTTATAGCCGAAAAAGCTATATTAAACTCTAAGTAGTTAATAAGCTTATACGGATTTATAAAATCGGAATTAAAATATATTGCTAAGAAGATATCGTATTATTACGATAAGAGATAGTTTTTAAAACCTTCCTTATCTAAAGGCGAAAAAGTATATCTTCTAACGAGGAATCTTAAGACTAATAGACTTAATAAGTCTTTAGATTATAAGAAGATAAGACCTTTTAAAGTTATAAAGAAAATAGGAAAGGTTAATTATAAGTTAGAACTTTTAACTAGTTTACTTATATACCCTATTTTTTATATATCTTTATTAAAGCCGACTTTACGGAATGCTTAGGTAGTAAGAGAGCTAGACTTAAAGAGAGTCGAAGAAAGCGAATATATAGTAAAGACTATACTCGCTAAGAAAATAGAAAATTAAGAATACTTTTATTTAGTAAAGTAAAAGGACTATCCTAGTTTAGATAATACCTAAGAACTTATAAAGCACTTAAAAAATGCTTTAAGAAAAGTTAAGGATTTTAATCGATAAAACCCTTAAGAGAAAGTATTAGCTTCTTTAAGCTAGGATTTCTTTACTATCTTAAATAGTGGAAGTAAAAGGAAATCTAGATAAGATTTTTCTTTAGAAAAGATCTATAAAGATAAAAGATTAGGATTTTCTTTAAAGAATTCCTAAGGTTACTCTCTTTAAAGTAAGATTTCTTTAAATATTTAGGTAGCTTCTTAACGGTTAAGAATAACCTAAGAGAAGGGAACGTTTGTCTTTTTAGGTTTAAAAAGACTTTAAAGAGGGGAATGTATAACGGAAACTTTATTCCGTTAGTAATCCTAAGTACTAAGAAGTACTAATATTTAGTAAAGTAAATACCGCTAAATATAAAGGAGTAACTAGTAAAGTAAATACCGCTAGTTATAAGTTATAACTATTAAAGTAAATACCGGTAGTTATAAGGAGAGACGATATAGCTTAACGGTTAAAGATAGCTAGTATTAGCTATAAGCGGTATAGGCTAAACACGCTTATATTTAGCTTAGGTTAGCTTCGGCTAGTAACGGGATTCGTATTATAAAGATTAACCGATGCTTTATATAATTAACCGATACCTCGTTTAAAGCTATAGTAAGAGGCCTCCTTTTAAAAGAGGATAGAATCTCGTAAAAGGTTTTAAGATAAGGATATTTAGTCTTATAAGCTAGTCGTAAGTAATAAAGCGTATATTACTTATAACTAATAATAATAATAGTATAAGCTATTTCTATTAGCCTAAGAAGTAGTTTAGTAACTTTATAAGTTATATAAGGTGTAAGTTATAGATTAGCATATAAAAGCATGTAAAAGCATATAAAAGGAAAGCCTTTTAGTAGCTTTAGAAAGGTATAAAAGGAGGTCCTTCCTCCTCTCTCCCTTAACTCCTTTTCTTTCCTTCTTTCTTCTTTTTTAGCTAGTTTTAACCCTAGAGATCCGCATAATAAGATACCCTTACCTTATTAAGTCTAGTAGCTTATACTAAGTCTTCTTCTCCCTTTCCGGCTAGTAAATTTAAATTAGATAAATTATACGAAGCTACTTAGCGTACGAGAAACGCTAGGGGTTCTATAATACCTAGCTATTTAAGATATATCTAAATAATATAGTAAGTATTTCGAGACTAATTATAATCTTTATAATAAGAAATATAATTTGAAAATGCTCTTATAAGTAAAGAGATTCTTAAAAGACATACTGAAAAATTAGCTAAAAGCTAAGTAAAAAGAGATTCTTAACTAAAAACGATAAAGAAAAATTAATCGTACTAAAGGTATTAATATTATTAGTAAAGCAATTAAGAACTATAAAGCTAGTAGAAATCTAGTTTTTAAAACTTATAAATAGCTTAGTTACTTAGATAGACTAATTCCGTAAAAAGAATTAAGATTTACTAAGAAGTCGGTAAATAAGGTAAAAAACTAATAAGCTTAAGAATAATAAAGCTATTTCTTAGTAAATAGAACTTAATTACGTTAAATAATAATTCTTAAAGTATAAAAATAACCCTTTTATTAGAATTAAGAGGATATCGCCTTAATATATTAGTAGATTGCGGTGCGATAAGTAGCTATATTTCCCTTATAACGGTAAATCGTTTAAAATTACGTTATAGAAGAAAAGACAAGCTTTATATACTTCTTTTAGTAAAAGGATTACCCTTTAAGTATAATAACGGCAAGATTATACTAAAAACTAATTCCCTTAAGTATATAATTAGGATTTATAACTTTAAAGATTCCTTCGATATCTTAGCTATTAGCTATAATATTATATTAAGACTACCCTTTTTCCGGAAATATAATCTTATAATAGATTAAAATAAAGGCCTTTTAAGGTTTAAAGACGATACCTTAAATATCCTACTTTATAGTTTAATAAAGGACGAACCTAGAACGAAACCCTTAAATAATTTAAATATAGTAATACTTAACGATAACTATATAAGGAATAGCAACGATAAGGATAATAAAGCTTCTTATATAGATATAGATATCGTAATAATAGATATTATAATAAAAGATAATAAGACGACTAATATAACTAAAGATAATACGACTACAACTAGTTTAATATAAGCGAAAATAACGCCGAACCTTAATAAAGAAACTAAAAGCCTTAAAGAGAATTATAAAGCTACTTATAATTTATTAAGAGAAGATCTATTAAATACCTTAAAGGATATTAAGTAGTAATACCTTAAGCAAAAAGATAAGATTAAGAAGAAACGGAATAAGAAAAAGATTAAGAATAAAATATATAAGATTAGCTTATAGTATTCAGAAGGTACTATTAATTTAAAGCACCCTAAATAGCGAATATAGTATACGAGACGTTTAGAAGGTACTATTAATTTAAAACACCCCGAGGATCGTTATTTAAAAATACTTAAAAATATACTAAAGAGATATTTCGATATATTTACGCCGCTACTTAAAGATAGATTACTACTACGCGGTAGTTAGGATTACGAAATTAAGTTAAAAGAAGGCTCTAAGCCTAGATTCTATAAGATATATAACTTAAATAAGAAGTATTTAAAGTTATTAATAGAATATATTAACGAAAACCTATAAAAAGGTTATATTAAAGAGTCTAAATTAGAATATAGAGCTCCTATACTATTTGCTTTAAAAAATAGTAAAGATAAAGAAAAAGCTTAACTTTATATCGATTTTAAAGAGATGAATAATAATATAATAAAGGACCGGACTCCGTTACCTCTTATAAGCGAGATAAGAGATAAATTAGCTAATAAGTAGTAGTATACTAAGGTTAACCTTAAATCTACTTATAGCTAAATATATATTAAAAAAGGAGACGAATTTAAAATAGCCTTCGGAACGTAATATAGACTTTACGAATTTTTAGTTATGTCTTTAAGATTAACTAATATACCGGCAACCTTTAAAAAGAGGATTAATAGTATATTAAATCCTTATTTAAACCTTTTCTATACGGCTTATTTAGATAATGTTATTATTTACTTAAATACGCTAAAACAATACTATAAAGAAGTTAATATAGTGCTAAAAGCGTTAAGAAAAGCTAGCTTATATATTTTACTAAAGAAATATAGCTTTTATATATAAGAAGTAAAATTCTTAAGGTATATAATTACTCCTTTTTATATAAGGATAGACCTATAGAAGATTTCTATAATTAAAGATTAGCTAATTCCTATAAATATTAAGGAAATCTAAAGCTTTATAGAATATATAAATTATTATAGGAAGTTTATATCGGACTTTTCTAAGATAATTATACCGATCTTATTAGTATTAAAGAAAGCTAAAACGGACCTTTTTAAGTAGAACTTAAAGTAGATAAAGCTTTTAAAAAGATTAAAGGATTACTTATTAAAGAACTTATATTAAATACTTACAATATAAAAAAAGCCGTTAAAATTAAAAACGGATAATTCTAATTTTATATTAAGCGCGTAACTAAGTTAGCGTAATAAGAAAAATATTCTTAAACCGATAGCTTTCTATTTAAAGAAGCTAGTAAGTATAGAGATTTATTATCCTATATACGATAAAGAATTCTTACCTATTATATATACTTTTAAAAGAATTCCGGCATTATATTTTAAGAAATAAATATAAACTTAAGGTTTATATAGATTATAAAAATATTAGTTATTTTACTACGATGTAGTAGTTAAATGCTAGGTAAATAAGATAGACTAAATTCCTTTTAGAATTTAATTATAAGATTATTTATAAAAAAGGTTTTAAGAATAACCGAGCTAATATAATTAGCAGATAACCGGACCTTAACGATAAAAAAGAGCCTTATAAAAAGACCTTATTATTTTTAAATAATAATAGTAATTTAGAGTTAAAGACGTTATATATACTATTTAATATATAAGGAGATCTTACTACTTTAAAATTACTTAAAAATTCTTATAAGAACCTAAATAAGAAAAGATATAAGAATCTTAAGTAAGAGGGAAAAATAGCGTTTTATAAGAATAAGCTATTCCTTACCTTAAAGACTAAGAAAATAGTTATAACGGATTTTTATTCGCACTTATTATATAGATATTAAGGTATTACGAAAACCTAAAAAATAGAATTAAAAACTATTATAATACCTATAACCTTTATAAGAAAATCTAAGAAGTTATTAAGTTATACGAAGTATATAATAAAAGCAAGGCTATATAATATAAGCCTTATAGTAACTTAATTCCTTTAAAAGTTCCTTTAAGACCTTAGGACTCTATAGCCTTAAACTTTATTATAAAACTACTAGAGTCTATAGATCCTACGACTAGTATAAAATACGATTCTATTTTAGTTATAGTTAATCGTCTTATAAAGTACGGCTATTTTATTTTAACGTATAAAGCTATAGATATAAAAAAGTTATCTTTTACTTTTATAAGATATATTATAGCTAATCGAGGACTTTTAAGTTTAATTATTTTAAATAAGGATTGGAAATTTAATTCGAATTTTTAGTAAGGCTTAACGCAAGCCTTAAGTATAAAGCATAAATTATCTACTGCTTTTACCCTATTATAGACGGAATAATAAAACGATTAAATTAAACGCTTAAGCAATACCTTAAAAGCTATATAAATTATTAGTAGGATAATTAGCTTTTTAAATTGCTTATAGTATAGTTAGCGTATAATACTTTTTATTCTAAGCCTATTAAGAATACTCCGGTATTCGCGAATTATAGCTTTATACTTAAAGCTTATAATTCTTCTTTACTTAAAGAAGTTATAGCCGAAAAAGCTATATTAAACTCTAAGTAGTTAATAAGCTTATACGGATTTATTAAATTAAAATTAAAATATATTGCTAAGAAGATATTATATTATTACGATAAGAGATAGTCTTTAAAACCTTCTTTATTTAAAGGCGATAAAGTATATCTTTTAACGAGGAATCTTAAGACTAAGAGACTTAATAAGTCTTTAGATTATAATAAGATAAGACCTCTTAAAGTTATAGAGAAAATAGGAAAGGTTAATTATAAGTTAGAACTTTTAATTAGTTTACTTATATACTTTATTTTTTATATATCTTTATTAAAGCTAACTTTAAAGAATGCTAAGGTAGTAAGAGAGCTAGACTTAAAAAGAGTTAAAGATAGTGAATATATAGTAAAGGCTATACTCGCTAAGAAAATAGAAAATTAAAAACACTTTTATTTAGTAAAGTAAAAGGACTATCTTAATTCGGATAATACCTAAGAACCTATAAAGCACTTAAGAAATACTTTAAGAAATATTAAGGATTTTAATCGATAAAACCCTTAAGAGGAAGTATTAGCTTCTTTAAGCTAGGATTCTTTTACTATTCTAAATAGTAAAAGTAAAAGGAAATCTAGATAAGGTTTTTCTTTAAAAAAGATTTATAAAGATAAAAAGATTAGGATTTTCTTTAAAAAACCCTTAAGGTTACTCTCTTAAAAGTAGGATTTCTTTAATTATTTAAATAGTTTCTTAAAAGTTAAGAAGAACTTATAAACAAAGGACGTTTATGTTTTTAAAGTTTAAAAAGACCTTAAAGAGGGGAATATATAACGGAAACCTTATTTTATTAAAAATCCTAAGTACTAAGAAGTATTAATATCTAGTAAAGTAAATACCGCTAAATATAAAGGAGTAACTAATAAAGTAGATACCGCTAGTTATAAGTTATAACTATTAAAGTAAATACTAGTAGTTATAAGAAGAGACGATATAGCTTAATAGTTAAAGACGGCTAGTATTAGCTATAAGTAGTATAAGCTAAACGCGCTTATATTTAGCTTAAGCTAGCTTTAGTTAGTAATAAGATTTATATCGCAAAGATCGATTAATGCTTTATATAATCAACCGATACCTTATATAAAGCTAAGGTAAGAGGCCTTTTTTTAAAAGAGAATAGAATCTCGTAAAAGGTTTTAAGATAAAGGTATCTAGTCTTATAAGCTAGTTATAAGTAATAAAGCGTATATTACTTATAATTAGTAATAAAGATAGCATAAGCTATTTTTATTAGCTTAAGAAGTAGTTTAGTAACCTTATAAGTTATACGGGGTATAAGTTATAGCTTAATATATAAAAGTATATAAAAGCATATAAAAGTATATAAAAGGGGAACCTTTTAGTAGCCTTAAAAAGTATAAAAGGAGGTCTTTACTCCTTTTTCCCTTAACTTCTTTCCTTTCCTTCTTTCTTTTTCTTTAGCTAGTTTTAACCTAAGAAATCCGCATAATAAGATACCCTTACCTTATTTAGTTTAGTAGCTTATACTAAGTCTTCCTCTCCCTTTCCGGCTAGTAAATTTAAATCAGATAAATTATACGAAGCTACTTAGCGTATAAAAACGCTAAGGGATCTATAATAGCTATAGTTTAGTTTAGTAAAAATATAGCTATACTATATTAACAGCGCCTTTAAGTAGATAAAGGCTATACTAAGACTAGCTAATACTTTTAAGTTGCTTACCTTAGTCTTTATAAGCATAGTTTAATAGCTTATACGCTAAAAAGGTAAGGCCGCCGCTTATATAGCGATTTACGCTATAAGTCTTATAAATATCGATAAAGCTTTAAAGACTAAAACGCTAAAATCACTTATAGACTTATAAAGGGTAATCTTATAGCGCTTTTATAACTTATTGCCGCTTCTTTTAAAGTATAAGGCCGATAAGCTTAACCTTTATAAGCCGGGAGTTAATTATAAGATCTTAATTTATATAAATAAGGAAGGAAGTAAGTTCCTTACGCCCTTTAAGCCGCTATATAATATATTATAGGCCGAGTTATTAGTACTTAAAAAGACGCTTTAAGACCTTTTAAATAAAGGGTTTATCTAAGTAAGTAGCTTTAAAGTAAGCGCTTTAATGCTCTTTATTTAAAAACTAAAAGGCGGAATCCGCTTTTACTATAACTATTAAGCCCTTAATATAATTACGTAGCTAGACTATTACCCGCTCCCTTTAATCTTTAATACGCTTTATAACTTATTAAAATCGAAGTAGTTTATTAAGCTTAACGTTATATAAGCGTTTTATAAAGTGCGGATTGCGGAGTATTATAAAACCCTTAGCGTTTTTTATACGCTAAGTAGTAAGGCGTAATTTGTTTAATTTAAATTTACTAGTATAAAAGAAAGAAGAAGACTTAGTGCTAATTACTAAACTTAATAAGGTAAGGGTATCTTATTATACGGATTTCTTAGTTAAAACTAGCTAAAAAAAAGGAAAGGAAAGGAGTTAAGGGAAGGAGGAGGAAGGACTTTCTTTTATACCTTTTTCAGGCTACTAAAAGGCGTTCCTTTTATATACTTTTATATACTAATTTATAACTTATACTTTATATAACTTATAAGGTTACTAAACTACTTTTTAAGCTAATATAAATAGCTTATACTATCTTTATTACTAGTTATAAGTAATATACGCTTTATTACTTATAACTAGCTTATAAGACTAAATATCCTTATTTTAAAACCTTTTATAAAATTCTATCCTCTTTTTAAAGGAGGCCTCTTACTTTAGCTTTATATAAGGTATCGGTCGATTATATAAGGTATTAGTTAATCTATTTAATATTAATCCTATAACTAGCTTAAGCTAGCTTAAGCTAAATATAAGCGTATTTAACTTATACTACTTATAGCTAATACTAGCTGTCTTTAACCGTTAAGCTATATTATCTCTCTTTATAATTACTAGTATTTACTTTAAAAGTTATAACTTATAACTAACGGTATTTACTTTACTAGTTACTCCTTTATATATAGCGGTATTTACTTTACTTAATATTAATACTTCTTAGTACTTAGGATTATTAATTAAATAAGGTTTTTATTATATTTTCCTTTTTTAAGGTCTTTTTAAACTTAAAAAAATAAACGTTCTTTTTTTATAGGTTATTTTATAACCTTAAGGTACTAACTAAATATTTTAAGAAATCTTACTTTAAAAAGAGTAACCTTAAGAATTCTTTAAAGAAAATTCTAATCTTTTATCTTTATAGATCTTTTCTAAAGAAAATTTTTATTTAGATTTCCTTTTACTTTTACTATTTAAGATAGTAAAGAAATCCTAGCTTAAAAAAGCTAATACTTCCTTTTTAAGGTTTTATCGATTAAAATCCTTAACCTTTCTTAAAGTATTTTTTAAGTCCTTTATAGGTTTTAAAGTATTATTAAAACTAAGATAGTCCTTTTACTTTACTAAATAAAAGTATTTTTAATTTTCTATTTTCTTAGTAAGTATAGTCTTTATTATATATTCGCTTTCTTTAACTTTCTTTAAGTTTAACTTTTTAGCTACCTTAGCTTCTTATAAAGTCGGTTTTAATAAAGATATATAAAAAATAAAGTATATAAGTAGACTAGTTAAAAGTTCTAACTTATAATTAACTTTTCTTATTTTTTTTAAAACTTTAAAAGGTCCTATCTTCTTATAATCTAAAGACTTATTAAGTCTATTAGTCTTAAGATTCTTTATTAAAAGATATACTTTATCGCGTTTAAATAAAAAAGGTTTTAAAGATTATTTTTTATTATAATAATACGATATCTTTTTAAGTATTATTATTTATACTTATATATATCTCTATTTATACTTACGCCTTATTTTAAAGATACGTACTAACGCTAGCCCGCCCTGCTAACTTATAGTGCCCGCGCTTAGTAAGTACCCGTACCTTCTAAATGCCCGCGCGCCCGCCCGCGCCCACACACGCACACATATACACCTTTAAAGCTCTTACTACCTTTAAAGCTCTCACTACCTTTAAAGCTCTTACTAAAGACCCTCGCCTATACATATATAAAACCCTCGCCCGCACATATATAAGACCCTCGCTTATATATATATAAGACCCTCGGGCGGCGTTAAGGGTATTAAAGGCGCCGGATTAATTAACGGGCCGCGTTATACGCGCCTCTTACGAGAGCTTTAAAGATGCGTTTTTTAAGCGAATTAAGCTATAGCCGAGAGCGCTGCGTGTGTAGGCTGCGTGTGTAGGCTGCGTGTGTGGGCTGCGTGTATATAGGCGCGGGTATTATTTAGAAGGTACGGGTACTTACTAAGCGCGGCACTATAAGTTAGCGGGGCGGGCTAGCGTTAGTACGTATCTTTAAAATAGGGCGTGAGTGTAAATAGAGATATATATAAGTGTAAATAGTAATACTTATCTTTTTAGTAATATATTTTTTTACTAATTTTATAAATCTATATAAGCTTATTAACTACTTAGAGTTTAATATAGCTTTTTTAGCTATAACTTCCTAAGGTAAAGAAAACCTATAGGCTTTAAGTATAAAGCTATAATTCGCGAATACTAAAGTATTCTTAATAAGCTTAAAATAAGAGGTATTATACGCTAACTATATTATAAGCAATTTAAAAAGCTAATTATCTTACTAATAATTTATATAGCTTTTAAGGTATTGCTTAAGCGTTTAATTCAATCGTATTATTATTCTATTTATAATAAGGTAAAAAGCAGTAGATAATTTCTACTTTATACTTAAGGCTTATATTAAGCCTTATTAAAAATTCAAAATAAATTTTTAATCCTTATCCGAAATAATCGAACTTAAAAGTCCTTAATTAGCTATAATATATTTTATAAAGGTATAAGATAACTTTTTTATATTTATAGCTTTATACGTTAAAAGAAAATAGCTATACTTCGTAAGATAATAAACTATAACTAAAATAAAATCGTATTTTATATTAGTTATAGGATTTATAGACTTTAGTAGTTTCGTAATAAAGTCTTAAGCTATAAAGTCTCAAGGTCTTAAAGGAACTTTTAAAGGAATTAAGTTACTATAAGGCTTATATTATATAGCCTTACTTTTATTATATACTTTATATAATTTAATAACTGCTTAGACTTTTATATAAAGGTTATAGGTATTATAATAGTTTTAAATATTATTATACGTTTTTTTAAAACCTTAATATTTATATAAAGAGTGCGAATAGAAATCCGTTATAACTATTTTCTTAGTCTTTAAAGTAAAGAATAGCTTATTTTTATAAAACACTATTTTTCTTTTTTATTTAAGATTCTTATATTATTTCTTATTTTAGAATTCTTTAGTAATTTTAAAGTAGTAAGATCTCCTTATATATTAAATAGTATATATAACGTCTTAAACTTTAAATTACTATTATTATTTAAAAATAATAAGGTCTCTTTATAAGGCTCTTTTTTATCGTTAAGTTCCGGTTATCGGCTAATTATATTAGCTTAGTTATTCTTAAAACCCTTTTTATAAATAATCTTATAATTAAATTTTAAAAAGTATTTAGCCTATCTTATTTACTTAGCATTTAACTACTACGTTATAGTAAAATAATTAATATTCTTATAATTTATATAAACTTTAAGTTTATATTTATTTCTTAAAATAGAACGCAAATATTTTTTAAAAGCGTATATAATAGCTAAGAATTCTTTATTGGAAATAGGATAATAAATCTTTATACTTATTAGCTTTTTTAAGTAAAAAGCTATTAGTTTAAAAATATTGTTTTTATTGCGCTAGCTTAGCTACGCGCTTAATATAAAGTTTAAAGTATATATCTTTAATTTTAACGGCTTTTTTATATTAAAGGCATTTAATATAAGTTCTTTAATAAGTAATCTTTTTATCTTTTTAAAAGCTTTATTTACTTTTAAGTTTTACTTAAAAGGGTCCGTTTTAGCTTTTTTTATACCGCTAAGATTAGTATAGTTATCTTAGAAAAGTCTAATATAAACTTCCTATAATAATTTATATATTCTATAAAGCTTTAGATTTCCTTAATATTTATAAGAACTAGCTAATCTTTAATTATTAAAATGTTTTATAAGTCTATTTTAGTAAAAAGAGAAGTAATTATATACCTTAAGAATTCTACTTTTTATATATAAAAGCTATATTTCTTTAGTAAAAAATATAAGCTAGCTTTGCTTAATGCTTTTAGCACTATATTAACTTTCTTATAGTATTGCTTTAGCGTATTAAAGTATATAATAATATTATTTTAATAGGCTGTATAGAAATAGTTTAATAAAGAATTTAATATATTATTAATTCTCGTTTAAAAGGTTACTAGTATATAAGTTAATCTTTAAGGTATAACTAAAAATTTATAAAGTCTATATTATATTTTAGAGGCTATTTTAAATTCGTCTCCTTCTTTAATATATATTTAGCTTTAAGCAGATTTTAGGTTAAACTTAGTATACTACTACTTATAAGCTAATCTATCTCTTATTTTGCTTATAAGAGGTAACGGAGTCCGGTCTTTTATTTTATTGTTATTTATTTCTTTAAAATTAATATAAAGTTAGGTTTTTTCTTTATTTTTACTATTTTTTAAAGTAAATAGTATAAAAGCTTTATATTTTAATTTAGACTTTTTAATAAAACCTTTTTATAGGTTTTTATTAATATATTCTTTTAATAACCTTAATTACTTTTTATCTAAGTTATATATCTTATAGAATCTAAGCTTAAAGCCTTCTTTTAACTTATGTTCGTAATCTTAACTACCTTATAGCAGTAGCTTATTTTTAAGTAGCGGCGTAAATATATCGAAATATCTTTTTAGTATATTTTTAAGTATTTTTAGATAATAATCCTAAAGGTATTTTAAGTAAATAGTACCTTTTAAACGTGTTACGGAACCCTTAGCGTTTCTTATACGCTAAGTAGCTTTGTGTAATTTGTCTAATTTAAATTCACTAGCTAAAAAGGGAGAAGAAGACTTAGTATAAGCCACTAAACTAAATAAGGTAAGGGTATCTTATTATACGGATTTCTTAGGTTAAAACTAGCTAAAAAAGAGGAAAGAAAGAAAGGAAAGAAGTTAAGGGAAAGAAGAGCAAAGACCTCCTTTTATACTTTTTTAAGGCTACTAAAAGGTTCCCCTTTTATATGCTTTAATATGCTTTTATATACTCTTATATATTAAGCTATAAATTATACCCTATATAACTTATAAGGTTACTAAACTACTTCTTAAGCTAATAAAAATAGCTTATGCTATTTCTATTATTAATTATAAGTAATATACGTTCTTTTACTTATAACTAGCTTATAAGACTAAATATCCTTATCTTAAAACCTTTTATAAGATCCTATCCTCTTTTAAAGAAAGGCCTCTTACTTTAGCTTTATATAAGGCATCGGTCGATTATATAAAGTATTAATCGACCTTTATAATACGAATCCTATTACTAGCCGAAGCTAGCTTAAGCCGAATATAAGCGCGTTTAGCCTATACCGCTTATAGCTAATACTAGCCGTCTTTAACCGTTAAGCTATATCGTCTCTCCTTATAACTACTAGTATCTACTTTAATAGTTATAACTCGTAACTAGCGGTATTTACTTTATTAGTTACTCTTTTATATTTAGTAGTATTTACTTTACTAAATATTAGTACTTCTTAGTACTTAATATTACTAACGAAATAGGGTTTCTATTATATATTCCCCTCTTTAAGGTATTTTTAAACTTAGAAAGATAAATATCCTTTTTATAGGTTCTTTTTAACCTTTAGAAAACTATTTAAATAATTAAAGAAATCTTACTTTAAAGAGAATAACCTTAGGAGTTCTTTAAAGAAAATCCTAATCTTTTTATCTTTATAAATCTTTTCTAAAGAAAAATCTTATTTAGATTTCCTTTTACTTCTACTATTTAGGATAGTAAAGAAATCCTAGCTTAAAGAAGCTAATACTTCCTCTTATAGGTTTTATCGATTAAAATCCTTAACTTTTCTTAAAGCATTTCTTAAGTGCTTTATAGGTTCTTAAGTATTATCCGAATTAAGATAGTTCTTTTACTTTACTAAATAAAAGTGTTTTTAATTTTCTATTTTCTTAGCGAGTATAGCCTTTACTATATATTCGCTCTCTTTAACTCTCTTTAAGTTTAGCTCTCTTATTACCTTAGTGTTCTATAAAGTCGGCTTTAATAAAGATATATAAAAAACAGGGTATATAAGTAAACTAGTTAGAAGTTTTAACTTATAATTAACCTTTCTTATTTTCTCTATAACTTTAAAAAGTCCTATTTTCCTATAATCTAAAGACTTATTAAGTCTATTAATCTTAAGATTCCTTATTAAAAGATATACTTTATCGCCTTTAAATAAAAAAGGTTTTAAAGACTATCTCTAATTATAATAATACGATATCTTCTTAGCAATATATTTTAATTTTAATTTTATAAATCCGTATAAGCTTATTACCTACTTAGAGTTCAATATAGCTTTTTTAGCTATAACCCTTTTAAGTAAAGAAGACCTATAAGCTTTAAGTAATAAGCTATAATTCGCGAATACTAAATTATTCTTAATAAGCTTAAAATAAGAGGTATTATATACTAACTATACTATAAGTAATTTAAAAAGCTAATTATCCTACGAATAATTTATATAGCTTTTAAGGTATTGCTTAAGCGTTTAATTTAATCGTTTTATTATTCCGTTTATAATTAGGTAAAAAGCAGTAAATAATTTATACTTTATACTTAAGGCTCGCGTTAACCCTTACTAGAAATTCGAAATAAATTTCTAATCCTTATCCGAAATAATCGAACTTAGGAGTCCTCGATTAGCTATAATATATCTTATAAAAGTATAAGATAACTTTTCTATATTTATAGCTTTATACGTTAAAATAAAATAGCTATACTTTAAAAGACGATTAACTATAACTAAAATAAAATCGTATTCTATACTAGTTATAGGATTTATAAACTTTAGTAGTTTCGTAATAAAGTTTAAAGCTATAAAGTCTTAAGGTCTTAAAAGAACTTTTAAAGGAATTAAGTTACTATAAAGCTTATATCGTATAGCCTTGCTTTTATTATATACTTCGCATAACTTAATAACTCCTTAGACTTTCTTATAGAGGTTATAGGTATTATAATAGTTTTTAATTTTATTATAGGTTTTCGTAATACCTTAATATCCGTATAATAAGTGCGAATAAAAATCCGTTATAACTATTTTCTTAGTCTTTAAGGTAAGAAATAGCTTATTTTTATAAAACGCTATTTTTCCCTCCTACTTAAGATTCTTATATCCTTTCTTATCTAAGTTCTTATAAGAATTCTTAAGTAATTTTAAAGTAGTAAGATCTCCTTATATATTAAATAGTATATATAACGTCTTTAACTTTAAATTACCGTTATTATTTAAGAATAATAAGGTCTCTTTATAGGGCTCTTTTCTATCGTTAAGGTCTGGTCGTTAGCTAATTATATTAGCTTAGTTATTCTTAAAACCTTTCTTATAAATAATCTTATAATTAAATTCTAAAAGGAATTTAGCTTATCTTATTTACTTAGTATTTAACTACTACGTCGTGGCAAAATAACTAATATTCTTATAATCTATATAAACCTTAAGTTTATATTTATTTCTTAAAATATAATGCCGAAATTCTTTAAAAGCGTGTATAATAGCTAAGAATTCTTTATTATATATAAGATAATAAATCTCTATACTTACTAGCTTCTTCGAATAAAAAGCTATCGGTTTATAAATATTGTTCTTATCGCGCTAACTTAGTTACGCGCTTAATATAAAATTAAAAGTATCCGTTTTTCATTTTAACGGCTTCTCTATATTATAGGTATTTAATATAAGTTTTTTAATAAGTAATCCTTTAATCTTTTTAAAAGCTTCGTCTATTTCTAAGTTTTACTTAAAAGGGTCCGTTTTAGCTTTTTTTAATACTGATAATATCGGTAAACCTATCTTAGAAAAGTCCGATAAAAACTTCCTATAATAATTTATATATCCTATAAAGCTTTAAACTTCCTTAATACTTATAAGAATTAGCTAATCTTTAATTATAAAAATCTTTTATAAGTCTATCCTTATATAAAAAGGAGTAATTATATGCTTTAAGAATTCTACTTTTTATATATAAAAGCTTTATTTTTATAGTAAAATATATAAGCTAGTTTTTTTTCACGCTTTAAGCACTATATTAACTTCTTTATAGTGTTGCTTTAGCGTGTTAAAGTAAATAATAATATTATCTAAATAAGCTGTATAGAAATAGTCTAAATAAGAATTTAATATACTATTAATTCTCTTTTAAAAGGTTGCTAGTATATTAATTAATCCTAAAGGCATAGATAAAAATTCGTAAAGTCTATATCGTATTCCGAAGGCTATTTTAAATTTATATCTTTCTTTAATGCATATTTAGCTATAAGTAGATTTAAAGTTAACCTTAGTATACTACTACTTATTAGCTAATGTACCTCTTATCTCGCTTATAAGAGGTAATAAAGTCTAGTCTTTTATTATATTATTATTTATCTCTCTAAAATTAATATAAAGTTAAGCTTTTTCTTTATCTTTAATATTCTTTAAAGTAAATAGTATAGGAGCTTTTTATTTTAATTTAAACTCTTTAATATAACCTTTTTATAGGTTTTCGTCGATATATTCTTTTAATAACTTTAAATACTTCTTATTTAAGTTATATATCTTACGGAATCTAAGCTTAAAGCCTTCTTTTAACTTAATTTCGTAATCCTAACTACTATATAGTAGTAATTTATCTTTCGGTAGCGGCGTAAATATATCGAAATATCTCTTTAGTATATTTCGAAGTATTTTTAAATAACGATCCTTAAGGTATTTTAAATTAATAGTACCTTCCGAACGTCTTATATACTATATTCTCTCTTTAAGGTACTTTAAATTAATAGTACCTTCCGAACACTATAAGCTAATCTTATATATTATATTCTTAATCTTTCTCTTATTCTATTTCTTCTTAATCTTATCTTTCTACTTAAGGTATTATTACTTAGTATCCTTTAAGGTATTCGATAGATTTTCTCTTAATAAATTATAAGTAGCTTTATAATTATCTCTAGGGCTTTTAGTTTCTTTACTAAGGTTCGGCGTTATTTTCGCTTATATTATACTAGTTATAGTTATATTATCTTTAGTTATACTAGTCGTCTTATTATCTTTCGTTATGATATTTATTATTGCGATATTTATATTTATATAAGAAGCTTTATTATCCTTATCGTTGCTATTCTTTATATAGTTATCGTTAAGTATTGCTATATTTAAATTATTTAAGGGTTTCGTTTTAAGTTCGTTATTTATTAAACTATAAAGTAGGATATTTAAGGTATCGTCTTTAAACCTTAAAAGGCCTTTATCCTAATTTATTATAAGATTATATTTCCGTAAAAAGGGTAGTCTTAATATAACATTATAGCTAATCGCTAAGACGTTAAAAGAATCTTTAAAGTTATAAATCCCGATTATATACTTAAGAGGATTAGCTTTTAGTATAATCTTACCGTTATTATACTTAAAAAGTAATCTTTCTGCTAAAAGAAGTATATAAGGCTCGTCCTTTCTTTTATAACGTAATTTTAGACGATTTACTATTATAAGGGAAATATAGCTACTTATCGTACCGCAATCTACTAATACGTTAAGGCAATATCCTCTTTATTTTAATAAAAGGGTTATTTTTATACTTCGAGAATTATTATTTAGTATAAGTAAGTTCTATTTACTAAGAAATAGCCTTATTATTCCTAAGCTCGTTAGATTTTTGCCTTATTTACCGACTTCTCGGTAGATCTTAATCCTTTCTACGGAATTAGTCTATTTAAGTAACTAAGCTATTTATAAGCTTTAAAAACTAGATTTTTACTAGCTTTATAGTTCCTAACTGCTTTACTAATAATATTAATACCTTTAGTATGATTAATTTCTCTTTATTGTTTTTAGTCGTTAATCTCTTCTTCCTTAGCGTTTAGCTAATTTTTAAGCATATCTTTTAAGAATCTCTTTACTTCTAAGAGCATTTCTAAATTATAATTCTTATTGCGAAGATTATAATTAGTCTCGAAATACTTATTATATCGTCTAAACATATCTTTAATAGCTAAGTTAAGGAATTCTATATTTTCCTTAAGCTTATTAGCTAGCTTATCGTTTTTTTTCTTTAGATCGTCTTTATCTTTAATTAAATTAGTAATATACGTAAAAAGAGATTTATAATCCTCTTTTAGCTTAATTATCTTATTCGTTAAAGCTAGGTTACTATCTTAAAGGTTTTTAATTGTTGTTTTATTATACTGCTTAAAGAGTAAAAGTTATTTAATTTTAATCTAGTTATTAGTATTTTCTTATATAAGTTCCTTTTTATCGGCTTCGATATCCTCCTTAAGGTTTTTTATAAAAACTTTAATATTAGTAGTAAGTTCTTTAGTTATTTTAGCGGGTTTATTATAAGTCTTTCTTAATTTAAGAAACTAGCCGCTTCCTTACTTACCCGAAAAATATATAAAGTAGTTATCTTTATAGTATTTAGTTTAAGATAGTTACTTATACGCCTTATTTTTAATAGTAATAACGATATTAAGATATTTTATAAAAGGGGTATAAGGCTTATTATTATCTTTTTTCTTAAAAGAGGGCTTTTCGTTAAATTTATTAAATTTTAAGTCTTTAAAAATCCAGCTACTATTATCTTTCGTATTTAAAGGTATAACGTTTATATTAAAATAAGGAGTATTTTTATTATCTTTATAAATAGTTTATAAGGAAGTTCTATGCTTTTAAATATCCTTCGTCTTAAAAGTATTTTGTTACTAATTATCTAAGCTTTTAGCTTTTATTTTTATCTCTTTATTAAGTTCTGCTTTATAAAGACCTTTTATAAGCAAACTAATCTTAAATAAACTAAGGGTTAGTATAATAAGCTTAGCGTTAATTTCTTTAGTATCCTTAATTAAAAGTAGTAGTAAAGTATATTACGGATTATAAGCTAGGAGATATTATTCTTACGAAGAAGTATATTCCTTCCTTTAAAAGAATTCTTTTTCTTAATATAATTTCTTATAATATAGCCTTTCTTTATATAGTTAAAGCATTAAATAGCTTTTTTAGCGGGCTTTAGCGGGCTCGCTTTAAGGGTATCTAAGTTTATTACGTTACTTAAGTCGCGCTATTGCTTTTTTATGTTTTTTTTTATAACCCCGCTAAGAGTTAAATAGTATTTCTTTTATTACCGGCGTTTATACTACTTATTATTTATCTAAACCGCTAAACTAATATAGTTTCATCGCGTCTTTTGCTTATCTAAGCGGTAAATTTCGTTTTTAATTTCTTTTTTAAGTCCTTTATAAAACGTAAATATAAAAGCATTATCTTTTTATTTTAGCTTAAAGGTTATCTATTAAAATTAAGCTATATAAGCCGATAAAGATAAAACTTACTTAAGGCTTTTTAATTTATACTTTACTAATCGTTGCTTATTTATAATTCTAAACGTTTTTCGTAAAGTTTTTTTAAAGTTATTAAATTTCTTAAAAATATTTTTCGTCTTAAAATTCCTATGTTTAGGACTATTATTTATATAGTCTTTAAGAATCGGTTCGAACTATATAATTACTAAGCCTTATTAGCAACTAGATATTAATATAACCTTTACTACCTTTTAATTTATTATAATAAGATAAAACTAAAAATAAGCTTTAAAAAGGTAGTAAACTTTTATAGCTTAGCTAATTCTTTAGTATAAAGTTTAAGAGCTTTAATCTTTAAAATAAAACTACTATCTATAAAGCTTATAAAGGGATAAAAAAGCTTTAAATACCTTAAACTAGCTTATAGCTAATTAGTTAGCTATAGTATTATAAAAGTAAATATTTCTTTTTTTTTATAAATAAATAAATGTCATTATAATAAATACCTTTTTTTACTTAATAGCTTAAAGAACTTACTAAGTATAAAAATACTAAGTATTTTTTATTAAAGCTATTAAGTTTATAAAAACTCTTTTAAGCTAGTTTTCTATTATAAAACCCTAAGCGTTTCTTATACGCGAAGTAGTAAGGCGTGATTTATTTAATTTAAATTTATTAGTATAAAAAGAGGAAGAAGACTTAGTACTAATTAATAAACTAAATAAAGTAATAGTATCTTATTATACGGATTTCTTAGGTTAAAACTAGCTAAAGAAAAAGAACAAAGGAAAGGAAAGAATTTAAAGGAAGGAGGAAGAAAGACCTCCTTTTATACCTTTTTAAAGCGACTAAAAAGCTTTCTCTTTATATGCTTTAATATGCTTTTATATGCTAATTTATAACTTATACCTTATATAACTTATAAGGTTATTAAACTACTTTTTAAGCTAATAAAAATAGCTTACGCTATCTTTATTACTAGTTATAATTAATATACGCTTTATTACTTATAACTAGCTTATAAGACTAAATATCCTTATCTTAAAACCTTTTATAAGATTTTATCCTTTTTTAAAAGGAGGCCTCCTACCTTAGCTTAATATAAGGTATTAGTTAATTATATAAAGTATTAATCAATTTATTTAATACTAATACTATTACTAGCTTAAGCTAGCTTAAGCTAAATATAAGCGTATTTAACCTATACTGCTTATAGCTTATACTCGCCGTCTTTAAATATTAAGCTATATTATCTCTCTTTATAACTACTAGTATTTACTTTAATAGTTATAACTTATAATTAGTAGTATTTACGTTATTAATTACTTTTTTATTCTTAGCGGTATTTACTTTACTAAATATTAGTACTTCTTAGTACTTAGGATTACTAACGGAATAAGGTTTTTATTAAACGGAGGGTAAGGAGTAAAAGACGGTCTTTTATACTTATTATAGCTTATTTAAGTAGCTAGTAACCCCTTTTAGTCTTATTAAAGCCTTAGCTATCTTTTAACGTTATATCTATAACGTTTTTTATAATTTCCTAAATAAGTTTGCCTTTACTTATATTAATAATTTCCTTATTTATAGTAGCGGCGTATATAAGGACTATATATAAAAACTATAAAATTTCTTAAACCGCTTTTACTTATATAGCTTTTATATAATAAAAACCCTATTCTGTTAGTAATCTTAAGTACTAAAAATTACTAATATGTAGTAAAGTAAATACCGCTAAATATAAAGGAGTAACTAGTAAAGTAAATACCGCTAGTTATAAGCTATAACTATTAAAGTAGATACTAGTAGTTATAAAGACAAACGATATAGCTTAATAGTTAAAGATAGCTAGTATTAGCTATAAGTAGTATAAGTTAAATACGCTTATAGTTAGCTTAAGCTAGCTTTAAGTAGTAATAATATTAATATTAAATAAATCGACTAATACCTTATATAAAGCTTAGGTAAGAGGCCTCCCTTTAAAAAAGGATAAAATCTTATAAAAGGTTTTAAGATAAGGATATTTAGTCTTATAAGCTAGTTATAAGTAATAAAGCGTATATTACTTATAACTAGTAATAAAGATAGTATAAGCTATTATTATTAGCTTAAGAAGTAGTTTAGTAACTTTATAAGTTATATAAGGTATAAGTTATAGATTAATATATAAAAGCATATAAAAGCATATAAAAGGAAAAGCCTTTTAATAGCCTTAAAAAGGTATAAAAGAAGGTCCTTCCTCTTTTTTCCTTTAACTCCTTTTCTTTTTTTCTTTTTTCTTCTTAAGCTAGTTTTAACTTAAGAAATCCGTATAATAAGATACCCTTACCTTATTCGGTTTAGTAATTAGCACTTAGTCTTCTTCCCTTTTCTATACTAGTAAATTTAAATTAAATAAATTACGCCTTACTACTAAGTATATAAAAAACGCTAAGGGTTCCGTAATATAAAACTAGCTTATAAGAATCTTTACGAACTTAATAGCTTTTATAAAGAATACTTAGTATTTCTATACTTAGTAAGGTTTTTAAGCTATTAAGTAAAGAAAGGTATTTATTATAATTATATCTATTTAATTATAATAAATAAAAGAAGAAATACCTACTTTAACGATACTATAGCTAACTCGTTAGCTATAAGCTAGTTTAAAGCATTTAAAGCTTTCTTATCCCCTTATAAGCTTTATAAATAGTAGTTTTATTTTAAAGCTTAAAGCTCTTAAACCCTATTCTAAAGAATTAGCTAAGCTATAATAGTTTATTACTACTCTTAAATTTTATTTTTAGTTTTATTTTACTATAATAAATTAAGAAGTAGTAAAGGTTATAATTTTATTTAGTTACTTATAAAGCTTAGTAATAATATAGTTTAAACTAATTCTTAAGGACTATATAGATAATAGTCTTAAAGATAGAAATTTAAAGACGAAGAATATTTTTAACAATTTAGATAACTTTAAAGAAGCTTTATAAAAAGCGTTTAAAATTATAGATAAGTAACAATTAGTAAAGCATAAATTAAAAAGGCTTAAGTAAGTTACGTCTTTATTAGCTTATATAGCTCGATTTAAATAAATAACTCTTAAGCTAAAATAAGAAGACGATGCTTTTATAGCTATATTCTATAAAAGACTTAAGGAAGAAGTTAAAGACGAAATTAACTGCTTAAATAAGCTAAAGACGCTATTAAACTATATTAGTTTAGCGGTCTAGATTAATAATAAGTAATATAAACGCTAGTTATAAAAAAAATACTGTTTAACTCTTAGCGGGTATTATAGGCTATACTATAAAAAGAGCTATAGTTATACTATAGTAAATAACTTAAAGTCGGGCTAACGTATAGCTAAAGTCGTATAAGACTTTACTTAAACTTAGCTTAAACTTAACCTAAACTTAACTTAAGTATAGGCTACTTAAGCGACCTATATAAAGTATAAAGCTACGTAGCTTAAATAGATATTTCCTCTTTCCCTCTTAAGCTTTAAATAAATAATTATTCGGCTATATACTACTAAACTAAGTATATATAAGCCCTTAATATATTTAAAGCTCCTTTTAAACGAGGTTATATAACTTAAGAAAAGACTCGCTAACTATAATATAACGTAAGTAAGAAGCTTACTTAGTATAAAGGGGCTATGCTTAAAGGGGGTAAGAGGGAAGGCTAAGAAAGGTAGATATTTAAACTAAGGTTAAATAAGCGATCTTCTTACTATAACTAAAGGCTATTAAAACGAGCTACTAAGTTTTAGCGAGCTAGTAGTAGGTTTAATAGCTAATAAGCTAGTTTAAGACTTTAATTTAAAAGTTAAAAGAGATAGTAAGGACGTATATATAAAGAGGGGCCGGCTTACTAACCGGTAGCTTAATACTACCTTATAATATAATAGCGGGGGCCGCAATACCTATAATAAAGAAAGAAATAATAAAAAGAAAAGACTAGCAAAAGCTACTTTTAGCGCTAAGGAAGTTAAATAGCTAGTATCGCTACTTTACGCCTTAAGCATAATATATATAAGAAAAGTATAAGATTAACGAAGACTTTTTCTTAAGCTTAAAGGAGGTTTTTTACTTAATCTATAACTACTTAAATATAAGGCTATAGTAAACTATAGCGACTTATTATATCACTAGCGCGGATCGAGGTTACGATTAATAAGAATTCCTTAAGTACCTTAATTCGATCTACCTTAATATTAATATTTAATCGCAGGCGGCGGTAGCTATCTATATAATTAAATAAAGAGAGAACTAAACGTTCGCGGTATTCCTCTTTAAGTTTAAGTAAAGGTTTTTTAAAGCAGGAGGGGGGTTATAGCCGTACGATATATAAATCGTATTTTTAAAAAGCGCTTAAAGCCTTCGCCTTAAGGAGGTACTTATAATAGTCGACTTTTTAACTTTAAGCTTTTTAGCATATATTAATTAAGTAGCGTAAATTACGGTAAAGCTAAGGAGGGTTTAATAAACTAAGTAGTTATTTTAAGGCCGGAAGAAGGTAATAAAAGGGGCGACTTAAGACTAAAAAGACTTAAAGAGCGATACTTTAATAAGTATTAAAGTCTTTAACTTATAGGGTTATAAGGACTTAAGCTACAGCTTAAGCCTTATTATATAAGGAGAGCCGGGTTTATATATATAAACACGGACCCGCTGTATATAAGCAGGCTCTTTATAGCTTATTATTATAATACTATAAACGGCACTTATATACTAGCCTTTACTTACTTTATAATAGTATAAGCTATTAATTATAAACTTATTTAATAGTAAAATAGCGGGAGCTCCGCCTTAAGCGGAGCGGGATAATACTATTATAAAGTTATTATAAAACGCCTTAAAGGCGTTAAAGGGTGCGTTAGCTAGCTAAAAGGATAACTTCCTCGCTATACTAAGAGGGCTAACTATAAAGCCTATTTTAACCCTTATAGTATTAGCCGCGCTAAGAACGGCGCTTACGATTACTATAGTGCGGAAGCCGCTCTTATAGCTAATATAAGACAGGAAGCCGGAGAGCCTTTACTTCTTCCTTAGCCGGCTATAAGCGAAATACTATATTAATAAGGAATACGGCCTTAATAGCAGCTAGAGCGCCGTTTAGTACGCACTCTTATATACGCTACTAAAGCCTTAAATACGAAGGATCGCGGGCTTTTAAGAAAAAGGGGGCTATAATAGCTCCTAAGACCCTTAAGACTTTTTCTAGCACCTTATCTACGCGTTTAGCAATATATAAGAATAAGAAAAAGCGTAGGATAGGCTACGCACCTTTAAATAAAGGAACGGATAGTTCTTTAAGGAGTTCCTCCTTAAGTTTAAAGAGACCTTCTTTTAAGTAGCGGGTACTATAATATAAGAAGATAGCGCGAAGCTAATATAGCTATAAAACTTAATTACTTTAGCACTCCGTAAGCTACTTATCCTTATTATTATACTATTTATATATAGTAAGTACGTTAGCCGCCTTATAAAAGTAGCTTAAGGTTATAAATAAACGCCTTGCTTTTAAAAGTTATAGAAGCGTACTTTATATAGCGGGGATAGAGTTACCCCCCCTTTATAAGACGCGCCTATTATCGACGTTAATCGCAATACCCTTATAACCGCGATAAGGACTAATCGCGTAAAACGCTTAAAGAAGGCATCTATAACCTTAACCTCTTTTACGCTAGCGGGCTAGTCCTTTTAGTAGCGGGCTAAATAAGTCTTTAGCGACGAGATCTAAAAACAATATACTAATAGCCGATGCTTATACTGCGGAGCGGGCTCTTACTTCGCTATAAAGTGCCTATATAAGCCGGAGAAGCGTCCTTTTATAAGAATCCGCTTTATAGCGGTTAATATACCGCTTTAGCTCGCCTTAAACGATTAAGACCTTGCCCTTTATAAAGTAAAGGGGAAAGAATAGCTTTAAGGTAAAGATAGGCCCCGGAGCTATAGTTATTAGCATAGGTAAGGCAGGAGCTAGTAGCCCGTATAAAAGAGGATCTTACTTTAATATAAGTTATATTTAATTAGTCCGAATCTCTTACCGCTTTTATAGATAAGAGATATTAGTACTACGCTATAGTAAATAAGGCGTTCGCACGTTAAATATAAGTGCTTATTAAGAGGATTACCCCGCGCTAAGTAAAAAGCGCTTTAAGCATAATAAAAAGTGTGGAGATTAAAGGCATTACTTAGCTAGCTATAAAAGTAGCCGGCTGCTTAAGGCTTATTATAGTATATATAATCCTAGAGCTTAAATTCCCTTTAATCCTAAGGAAGCCTTAGCTTATATATATATAGTCTTTCTTAGTTCTATACTAAAAAAAGCTATAGTTCGGCCTAGTAAAGATATAGCTATGCTACGTTAATAGCGCCTTTAAAGAGACGGGGGCTATACTAAGACTAGCTAACGCTATTAAGGTGCTTGCCTTAGTCTTCGTAAGTACGGTTAAACGGCTTATACGCTAAAAGGGCAGGGCCGCCGCTAACGCGGCGATTTACGCTATAAGCTTTACGGATATCGATAAGGCCTTAAAGACTAAGACGCTAAAATCGCCCGCGGACTTATAAAAGGTAATCCCTTAGCGCTTTTACAACTTATTGCCGCTCTTTATAAAGCTTAAGGCTAATAAGCTTAACCCTTATAAGCTAAGAGTTAACTATAAGATCCTTATTTATATAGATAAGCGAGGAAGGGAGTTCCTTACGCCTTTTAAGCCGCTATATAACATATCTTAGGCTAAGTTATTAATACTTAAAAAGACCTTTTAAGACCTTTTAAATAAGGGGTTTATCTAAGTAAGTAGCTTTAAGGTAAGCGCCTTAGTACTTTTCGTTTAAAAACTAAGAGGCGGTATCCGCTTTTACTATAACTATTAAGCCCTTAACGTAATTACGCGGCTAAACAATTACCCGCTCCCCTTAATCTTTAATATGCTTTATAACCTATTAAAGGCAAAGTAGTTTACTAAGCTCGACGTTATATAGGCGTTTTATAAGGTGCGGATTACGGAGGGTAAAAAGTAAAAGACGGCCTTCCGCACTTATTATAGCCTATTTAAGTAGCTAGTAACCCCTTTTAGTCTTACTAAGGCCCCGGCTACCTTTTAACGTTATATTAATAACGTCCTTCGCGACTTCCTCGATAAGTTCGCCTCCGCTTATATTAATAATATTCTTATTTATAGTAGCGGCTCGTATAAAGACTATATATAAAAAGTGCGAAAGGTTTTAAACCGCCTTTACTTATACGGCTTATACCTTAATCCGGATAAGTATAAGTTTAAGGTTAAGCGTGTAAAATACTTTAGGTTTATAATCTATACTAGCGCGGGTATTTAAGCGGACCTTATTAAGATATAGGCGATTTAGGACTAAGATACCCCGATAACGCAAACTAGCGTGCGGAGCTTCTTAGGCTTCGCTAATTACTACTATATATTTATCTATAGGTTTTCTAAAATCATTATACTATTAAACGAGATTATAAGGAAAAAGGTAGCCTTTTATTAAGGACCCGTATAAAAAGGTGCGTTCTATATGCTTAAGGACCTATTTTTATAGGCCTTAGTGCTGCTTTAATAAGATTTTAACCGTACTACTATAGTAAAAGCGGACTATAGCGGCTAAGCGCTTAAGGGCACGCTCTTATAAAAGGTAAAGGGGCGGAAGCAGCTTATAGCCTTTTACTTAAGGAAGCTAACTTTAGTAAAAAGGAACTACGTTATTTACGATAAAGAGATACTCGCTATTATTAGCTATCTTAAATAATAGCAAGCGGAGCTTTATAATTATAAGAGCTTTAAAGTCTTTATAAACTACCGGAACCTTAAGTATTTTATAACCCGCTAGTACCTTTTTAAGCGGTAAGCTTATTAAGCTAAGTACCTATCCCGCTTTAACTTTTAGATTAAGTATAGGCCGGGTTAGGACTCCGCTATTTTAAACGCGCTTTCTTAGCGGGATTAAGACTATACTATAAACGCTAATATTAAAGCGCGGGATTTATAGCTTATTCCGTAAGTAGCGTTACGCACGTATATTAAGGTCTCCCTTATTAAGGAGCCTTTAACCCCCTCGTTTAGTGCCCTTATTAAGAGCTTTTAACCCCCTTATTTAATAAGGTAGACCTACTTACTATATTAAAGGCGGGTATCCCGCCCTCCTTACTAACGCCTCCTTAAGCGCTAGGTTTAGGGGACTAAGTAGGCTTAAGCGCCTAAGCGGCGAGGGTCTTTTAAGATAAGGGCCTTTAGCGTCTTTAAGATAGGCTAGCTTCTTAAGACTATATATATAAGAGCGTGCGGCGTGCTATAGAATCCGGCGCACGTTCCTTAAATCCGAAGCTACGATTAAAGGTATAAGTAGCGGACTACTATATCGACTTAAAAGGGCACCTCCGCTAAAAGGGTAAGCTATAGGTACCGGGCGCCTCTTATATAATAGAAGCTAATAAGAGGAACGCCCCGCCGGAGGATAAGCTAAGGAACGAGCTTTAAGGGAAGCTAGTATAACTAATCTATAACTTTAGTATTATCGGCTACCCCGGCTAATAAAGTATAGCAGTAAGGCTTATAAGGGACTTTTATTAGCCTTTTATATAGCACTATATACGCTGCTTCCTTTATAACTATAATATTTACGGCCGTATAAAGATTTAGTAAGCGCTTTATAAAAGGCTCTTAAAGTAGCTACTAATCTTAAACCGGTTTTAAATATATATTTAGATAGATTTTATTACGGACCTTTTACTTATATTAAAGGGGAATTGCTATATATAGGTTATTAAGGACCGCTTTAATAAGGAAGTAGTACTTAAGTTTATACTTTTTATAAAAGCGGAGGTATATATAGAACGTTTTTTTTAGTATTAAGCGCGGATATATAGCTAGCTTACCTTAATTATAAGCAATAAGGGCTTTAACTAAATAAGGCGCTTTTAGTAATACCTTTATAAGCTGCTTTAAGTTACTTAGCTACTTAGCTCCGCGTATTACTTATAAACCGATAAGGGCTTAAAACGCGTTAATTAAGAGGTATAAGCTTACTTATAGGCTATAGTAGCCTAAAACTAAGCAAACTAAGACTATTAGCTCCTAGCCGCATAGCGTACCTTAAATAATAGGCTTTAAGCGTCTATTAGCATAACCCCTTTCTTCGCGTTATATAGCTTTAAACCCCCCTTCTTAATACCTTAAGCAGCGGATATAGCGGCGGAAGAGCACTTAGCCGCCTCGCTAAAAGCTTAAGCTACTCGCTTCGTTTAAAAACTTAAAGAGACTATAGACTATTACTAATTAGTAATAGCGGCAGCTATATAGAATTAAGAGCGGCACGCTAATAAGTTTAAGTTTTTAGTAAAGAGTTTCGCACTAAGGGATTAAGTTTAGTTAAACCTTTATAACTACTAATTCAGCCGCTTAAAAAAAAGGCTTAACTAGCTATATATAAAGTTTATAGTATAAAAAGTTATTAGCTTATAAGTTATAAAGCTTAAAAGGTTACTTTTAAGGATATATAATAAGATTAATATAAACGTATTACGCTAAGCGGCTTAAGACCCTTTACTTAGTTTAGCGGTTATAAACCCTTAGCCCTTTATAATCTTAGTTAAGGGGGAAGAGGAATTTATAATTAAGAAAGTAAAGGTAGCTTATTAAAGGAAAGTAAGTAAAAGTAAGCGGCGGGAGGTACTTATTAAGTAGTATAGCTACTTAAACCTAACTTAAAAGCCTATATAAGAGCTTATAAGCACTAACGCTTTAAATAAGTTCGAAGCCTTTTATAAGCTAATAAATAAAAACAATAAGCTTAGTAACTAACAGCTCCCCTTTAAGCGGAAATAGGAGGTAATACTAGCCTTTTTATTACTTATAGCGTTTTATAAAGTAAGAAGGGAAAAAGAGTTATATTTAAGGCCGCCTAGCTTAAGCGACTAAGACTTATACTACTTATCCTTATCTTTAATCTCTTCCTTATTATCGTCTTTATCCTCCCCCTCCTCCTCCTCCCCCTCCTCTTTAAGAATAGCGGCGGCGGCCTTTAAGGCGCGAAGACGGCCTTTTAGCTTAGATATCTAAGCGGCGGCGGCGGCGGGTATAATAAGGCCGGCGGCGGCGCTACTATAAGTAGTATAGACGGCCGGGATAGGGGTAGCGGGGACGGATAAAGGCACCGCTAATAGCGCTATAAAGGCGGTATTCTTAACTAAAGATAGTTAGCGCTAATCGCTATAGTAAGCGTAGTAAGAAAGGAGGAAGAAAAAAAAGGGGGGACTTACTTAAGTATATAGCCTATCCGCTTAAGCGAGCGTAGGTAATAGTAAGCGGCGGCGGCGGCTTTTAATTACGCTTTAACCGCCTTATTACTAAGGTCGGCCTTTTAAGCTATCTTAGCGGTAGTAAGGACGGCCGGAACCGCCTTATAAGCGCGGCTAGTATAAGTATAAGTAAAGTAACTACCGCTAAGGCAACTTACTTACTTATAATAAGCATAGCCGCCCGATAAGTAGCGTATATAAGACTTATTATAAGCGGCGCCGGGCAATACTTACCGCTTATATTAAGTTATAGGTTAGTATAAAAATAGCGTACTTAAGGGAGCGGACTTATAGCGCTTAACTTAGCGGTCTTAAGGGTAGTAAGAGGGCTATTAAGGGGTAAAGTCGCGGGGGCCGGTAACGGCGTAGTTACCTATAAGGGTATTATAAGCGTAAGCGTAGCTAAGGAGGCGGCGGCGATACGGGCGGCGGTAGCGGTATAGGTGCGGCACTTAAGCTTAATATCGTTAAGGAGCTCTAAAATAAGCACCGACGATATAAATAATATGTTATTTCTATAAAGGGTAGCTTAAAGGTATTTACTTTATATACTAAAGGGCGATACTTATAGTATTATTATTATTGCTATTATTACCGCTACTACTATTACTACTACTACTACTACTACTACTACTACTGCTATAGTTATTGCTAGTTTAAAAGGAGGAGGAAGGAAGGGAGGGTTAAAGGCGGAGGGACGGGGTATTTATACCCCTTAGTCCTTGACTTAAAGCGCGGAATACCGCGACGGCGGGCAGGCTGCTTAATACGCCGCTAAGCTATTTAAGGCGGATAAGGTGCCCGCTTAATAAGCAGACGGGCCTCTTAATAAGTAGCCGCTTAATTAAGGGCAGGCGGCGGCGGCGGGTAAGGCTATTAAACTTACTATTATGCGGCCTTACTTACTACGACGTAAGTTTAGCGCTTGCCGGGCCGCGGGCTAAGTAGCGCTTTATAATAGCTAGTAGCCCCTTATAATAGCTCCGAACTATATAGCGCGGCACGGGGAGCGGAGGTATTATATTAAAGTCTTTAACTTATAAGGTTATAAGGACTTAAGCTATAGCTTAAGCCTTATTATATAAAGAGGGCCGGGTCTATATATATAGACACGGACCCGCCGTATATAAGCAGGCTCTTTATAGCTTATTATTATAATACTACGGACGGCACCTATATACTAGCCTCTGCTTACTCCGTAATAATAAGTAGAATTAATACTATAACCTAGCTAGAAAGAGGATAAAGCTAGCTTAATATATAAAAGTATTTTACTTATAAGATAATAAGGTATATCGCTTACTTTTATAAAAAGAAAAAGGAAAGAACCTTATAAGTAGCTATAGCTATAGCTAAGGAGGTAATTAAAGTAAATTCCGATTTAAGAAAAGAGGAACCTTAGTATAAAGTTAAGCGCTTAAGGAAAAGGAGAAATAGTAAATAGCTTAAAAGTTAATAAAAAAGCACCTTATACTAAACTTAGTACTACTTAAGGTTAGTATTAATAAAAAATAGGGCTTAATATACTTATAAATATAGGCTATAACTATTATACTATAATAAGTAAGGGAGGTAGTAATAAAGCTATAAATGCCTTTTATAGATAAGATAAGGAGGCTACTACGCCCTTTTTTAAAGAACGTACTAATGCTTTAAATAAAAGGGATCGTAGCGTTTAAGATAAAGATTAATAAGCACTTAAAATAAATATTCGCCTATATAGTATTAAAATTAAGCTATAATATATTTTTAAGGAGACTGTAAATAAAGAAGAATAAGGTAGTTTATAATATTAAGGGGGATTGGATTTAGCATAGGAAAGCGGGGATTTAGATTAGCCTTAAAGAATTAAAAGAAGCCGCGAAGATCGCGAATATTTAAGAAGCAAAGCTAATAAGTGCCTCTATCTTCGCGGTGGAGTGCTAATAAAAAAGGGCTTAAAAATAACTAAGAGTAATAATAAGCGCTTAACGTAAAAGTAGTTATAATAAATAATATAAAGAGGGCCTTTTAGCTAAGACCGCTAGTCGACTTAGCGGACTATATTTTAGCCTAAGTACTATACGCTTATTTAGACCTTTTCGCACCTATAAAAGCGCTTAAGTAGCCCTTATTCTAACTAAGTATATACTATAATATCTATCTTACTTTAAATAAAGATAATAAGGAGCCGTTACTACTATAAAGGCCCTTTTATAATATATTAAAAGAAGAACTGCTTATCCTCTAAAAGACTTTAAACGAACTATTAAAAGCAAACCTTATCCGCTAAAGTAGTTCTTTAGCCGCAGCGCCGGTACTATTTATAAAGAAGGCTAATAGCCGCCTATACTTTTACTATAATACTAAGCCTTAAATATAATTATAAAAAGGGATTAGTATACGCTATTATTAATTATAAAAACGCTAAGAATACTAGCAAAAGCACGTTAGTTTATAAGACTTAAAATCATTATAGCGTTTTATAAGATTAAAATCGCGGAGGGCTATAAGTTTAAAATAGCTTTTTAAACGAGGTTTAAACTATTTAAGTAGTAAGTATACTTATTTAGCTTTATAAAAACGCCGGCTATCTTTTAACGCTTTATTAACTAAGTGCTAAAAGGCTACTTTTATAAGTTTATTATAATATATATAAATAACGTTTTAATTTACTTATTAAAGTCGCTCCGCGATTATTAAAATAAAGTAATAAAGGTATTTAAGAAGTTATAAGAGGTAGGCCTTATACTAAACCTATAAAAATACGACTTTATAAATAAAAAGTAAAGTACTTAAGGTTTATTATATAAGCTAAGGGTAAGGTTTAGTACGACTTAAAGAAGATTAAAGCTATTTAAATATAGTAAGCGCTAAGGAATATAAAGGGCGTTTAAAGCTTTTTTAAGTTCGCGAATTACTATTATACCTTTATCTTACTTTACGCTAACGCCTCGCGGTGCTTAAATAGCCTTTAAAAAAAACATAACCTTTTTATAGACTAATATATACTAAGCTATGTTTAAGTTTATCTAAGAGGTATTTTATAATATACTAATACTATAGCTATATAACCTTAAACAAGAAATAGACTTAAAAGCGGACTGCTTTAAGTATATAATAAGCAGTATACTAATATAAGTAAGACTAAATAGGATATACTACTTAGTAAGTTTTTTCTTAAAACGACTTAATATAGCAAAATCTAACTACTTAATTTATAATAAGAAGTTACTTATAATTATATAATACTTAGACTTTTAAAAAGCAAAGTTATATAATATACTAGCGTTTATAGTATTAATAGACTATAAGAATTAAGAGTACTTTATAATAAAAAGAAAGTGAAATAAAAGGTAAAGTAAATAAGTAATAAAGCTCGCTTTATATAACTTTATATTAAAATACCGCTTAAAGAGGTTAGTAGTAATACTTAATGCTTTATTACGCCGCGATTAAGTTAAGCTAAAAGGGGCATTAAATAAAAAGAAGATAAGACGCGTAGTATAAATAATTTTAAATAGCGCGCGATTAATAAGATATTAAGTCCCCCTTAATAATAAGTATAAAAACCTCTTACGATAATAAATATAAAAAGAATATATTATCGCGATAATATAAGTAAAGGAAGAAAACGTAAGGCTAGTTGCTTATATAAATAAAGCAGACGACCTTATACCTTAAGATAAAAGTAAGGTAAATAAAGGCGGAGTTTAGCTAAAACTTAATTTAAACTTAAGCTAAGACGCACTTTAAGAATAACTATAACCGGCCTATATATTTTATAAGTAGGAGATATAAAAGCGGTAAATAGCAATATTATAAAAGGATAAAAAGTACTAAGTAGTATTTTAAGTAATGCGGAATAGTAATTAATCGCTTACCTTAAAATAGCAATTAAAGGTCTAAGTAAATAAGTATATAATTTATATAAAAGGGCGCCTTTAATTTAAAGACTAGCTTTAAGTGCTAAGTAAGGCTTAATACCTTAAGGAGGGGGAGGATAAAGAGCTAAATAAGCTTTAAGTATTAATCGCTTAGCGGATATATAACTTAATAGTAGTAAGATACTTAAGGCGTTAGGGGATGCTCGTAATACTAGCTTAAGAGTTTTTTTTTAGCTAGGCTAGTCGTTAATAGTGCGCTAGCTTATCGCGAACTATAAGCTATATAATAAGGGGTATATTTAAAGGTAACTTTAAAAAAGGCTTTTTTAACTATTACTGCCTTTTATATAGCTGTTAATATACTTAATAATAGACTTTATAGTTAACTTACCGCTAATAGGAACTAAGGGCTCTTAAAACCTTTAAGTAATAATAAATAAGCTAATAAAGGTAATCACTTTAAAAGCGATATTAATAATAAAAGTAGTAGTATATACTATTAAGTTTTTATAATCTTACTTTTGCTTTTATAAAATACTAAAGTCTATTATCTTAAATTAAAGGATAAACTAAAAAAGGCAATTTTAGCGGGAATTTTAGTAATAGACTAAGGTTTAAAAGAAACTAAGTTTAGCTTATTACCTATAAACTAATAAAGCAATAAAGCGCGCGAACTAAAGGGTATAAGCATACCTCTATATATATATTTACTATAAGTAAGATAATTAAAAGGCATAGCTACTTTATACTTAAGCGGCGCTTAATAATTAAGTAGTATCGATAATAGGTATAAGCCCCCTTTTCGCTATATATAAGTACGATATTAAGCCGATTAAAATCGTATAAAAAGAGAGACCGCTTATACTAAACGTAAAAGGCGTATAAAGCTTTATACGAAAAATAAAGGAGGTCGCTAACTTTCTTTAAACGGCGATTGCCGCGTTATAGGTAAGATAAAAAAAGATAGCGGTCTAGTCGCATACGCTAATAAAAAGACTTTAAGTAAGCGATAAGGTATAGCTAGATATAAGGAAGTATATTATAAATAGGCCTTATTAAAAGCTCGACTAGCTATACTAAAAGTATATTATAATAAAGGTAGTTAGCCTATATATAGTAAAACTTAATATATTAAAGAGAGTATATAAAAGACTATATATAAAGTTTATTTACTATATAGCGAATAACCCCTTACTTAGCTAAGTAGTTAATAATTATTAGCTACCGCTAATAATTAAGGAAGATAACAAACTAAAGTATATCGTAAAAAAGATTTAATAAGCCCGGTAAAGATAAATTAAAAAGGGGAGATAACGCTAAGTCTTAATAAAGTAGTATAAGTATACTAACTTAATATAGTAGCTAATTAGCGACTTTTAAAATATAATCGCCTTAAAGAAATTTAAAGGACGGTATAGTAACGTAATAACGAACGATAAGGGCAAGGTAAAAGAACGATAATAAGCTAAGCTAGGGAGTAAGAGATAGGATAAAGGAAATAGCGGAGAAAAAGGTAAAAACCGGGAAAAATAAAAAAGAGTTTCGGGCTATGCTTAGTAAACGTTAAGACGATTTTAAATAATAAGTATAAGAAGGATATACTATAAACGCATACTAAGCATAGATAACGATATAATAGATAGGGGATATAATAAAATATAATAGGATATAAAGTAAATATAGATAGAATATATAAGAAACTACGACTTAATTTTAGCGAGATACTTACTACTAGCTAATACTAATAGATTAACCTTAAACGTCGGGGTGTATATAAGACGTTTAAAAGGTACTATTAACTTAAAATACTTTAAGGATCGTTATTTAAAAATACTTAAAAATATACTAAAAAGATATTTCGATATATTTACGCTATAACTTAAAGATAAACTACTGCTATAAGGTAGTTAGAATTACGAAATTAAGTTAAAAGAAGGCTTTAAGCTTATATTTTATAAGATATATAACTTAAATAAGAAGTATTTAAAGTTATTAAAAGAATATGTTAATAAAAACCTATAAAAAGGTTATATTAAAAAGTCTAAATTAAAATATAAAGCTCCTATATTATTTACGTTAAAGAATAGTAAAGATAAAGAAAAAAGCTAACTTTATATCGATTTTAAAAAATTAAATAACGATATAATAAAAGACTAAACTCCGTTACCTCTTATAAGCGAAATAAGAAATAAATTAGCTAATAAGTAGTAGTATACTAAGGTTAACCTTAAATCTACTTATAGCTAAATATATATTAAAGCAAGAGACGAATTTAAAATAGCCTTTAAAATATAATATTAACTTTATAAATTTTTAGTTATACCTTTAAGATTAACTAATATACTAGTAACCTTTTAAAAAAGAATTAATAATATACTAAATCCTTATTTAAACCGTTTCTATATAGCTTACTTAGATAATATTATTATATACTTTAATACGCTAAAGCATTACTATAAAAAAGTCGAAATAGTGCTTAAAGCATGAAAAAAAGCTAGCTTATATATTTTTCTAGAAAAATATAGCTTTTATATATAAAAAGTAAAATTCTTAGGGCATATAATTACTCCTTTTTATATAAGAATAAACCTATAAAAGATTTTTATAATAAAAGATTAGCTAATTTTTATAAATATTAAGGAAATTTAAAGCTTTATAAGATATATAAATTATTATAAGAAGTCTATATCGGACTTTTTTAAGATAATTATACCGATTTTAATAATATTAAAGAAACCTTAAACGGACCCTTTTAAGTAAAACTTAAAAGTAAACGAAGCTTTAAGAAAAATTAAAGGATTACTTATTAAAGAACTTATATTAAATACCTATAATATAAAGAAGCCGTTAAAATTAAAAACGGATGCTTTGAATTTTATATTAAGTGCGTAGCAAAGCTAGCGTAATTAAAATAATATTTTTAAACTAATAGCCTTTGACTTAAAAAAGCTAGTAAGTATAAAGATTTATAATCTTATTTACGATAAAGAATTCTTAGCTATTATATACGCTTTAAAGATTTTTAGTATTATATTTTAGGAAATAAATATAAACTTAAGGTTTATATAGATTATAAAAATATTAGTTATTTTAGTATTACGTAGTAGTTAAATACTAAGTAAAGAAGATAGGCTAAATTTCTTTTGGATTTTAATTATAAAACTATTTATAAAAAAGGTTTTAAGAATAACTAAGCTAATATAATTAGCCGAGAACTAAAGGTAAACGATAAAAAAGAGCCTTATAAAAAGACCTTATTATTTTTAAATAATAATAGTAATTTAAAGTTAAAGATATTATATATAATATTTAACGTATAAGAAGATCTTATTACTTTAAAATAACTTAAGAATTTTTATAAGAACTTAGATAAGAAAAGATATAAGAATCTTAAGTAAGAGGCAAAAATAGCGTTTTATAAAAATAAGCTATTCCTTACCTTTAAGACTAAGAAAATAGTTATAATATATTTTTATTCGCACCCTTACTATAGATATTAAAGTATTACGAAAACATATAATAAGATTAAAAACTATTATAATACTTATAACCTTTATAAGAAAATTTAAAGAGTTATTAAGTTATATAAAGTATATAATAAAAGTAAGGCTATATAATATAAGCCTTATAGTAACTTAATTCCTTTAAAAGCTGCTTTAAGACCTTAAGACTTTATAACTTTAAACTTTATTACGAAACTACTAAAGTCTATAGATCTTACGATTAGTATAAAATACGATTTTATTTTAGTTATAATTAATCGTCTTACGAAATATAGCTATTTTATTTATATATAAAGCTATAAATATAAAAAGGTTATCTTATACTTTTATAAGATATATTATAGCTAATCGAGGACTTTTAAGTTTAATTATTTTAAATCGGGATTAAAAAAATATTTTAAATTTTTAATAAGGCTTAATATAAGCTTTAAGTATAAAGCATAAATTATTTACTGCTTTTTACCTTATTATAGACGGAATATTAAAATAATTAAATTAAACGCTTAAGCAATACTTTTAAAGCTATATAAATTATTAGTAGAATAATTAGCTTTTTAAATTTCTTATTAAATAGTTAGCGTATAATACCTTTTATTTTAAGCTTATTAAGAATACTTTTATATTTACGAATTATAGCTTTATACTTAAAGCCTATAAGTCTTCTTTACTTAAAGAAGTTATAGCCGAAAAGGCTATATTAAACTTTAAGCAATTAATAAGCTTATATAGATTTTTAAAATTAAAATTAAAATATATTACTAAGAAGATATCCTATTATTATAATTAGAAATAGTCTTTAAAACCTTTTTTATTTAAAGGTAATAAAATATATCTTTTAATAAGAAATCTTAAAACTTATAGACTTAATAAGTCTTTAAATTATAAGAAGATAAGACCTTTTAAAGTTATAAAGAAAATAAGAAACGTTAATTATAAGTTAGAACTTTTAATTAGTTTCCTTATATACTTTATTTATTTTATATCTTTATTAAAACCGACTTTATAAGAAGCTAAGGTAGCTAAAGAAATAAACTTAAAAAGAGTTAAAGAAAGTAAATATATAGTAAAAACGATACTCGCTAAGAAGATAGAAAATTAAGAATACTTTTTTTTAGTAAAGTAAAAGGACTATCTTAGTTTAAATAATACTTAAGAACTTATAAAGCACTTAAGAAATACTTTAAGAAAGTTTAAGGATTTTAATCGATAAAACCTTTAAGAGAAAGTATTAGCTTCTTTAAGCTAGGATATCTTTACTATCTTAAATAGTAAAAGTAAAAGGAAATCTAAATAAGATATTTCTTTAAAAAAGATCTATAAAGATAAAAGATTAGCATTTTCTTTAAAGAATTCGTAAGGTTACTCTCTTTAAAGTAGGACTTCTTTAAATATTTAAATAGTACCTTATAGTTATAAAATAACCTATAAAAAGAGAACTTTTATCTTTTTAGGTTTAAAAAGACCTTAAAGAGAGGAATATATAATAAAACCTTATTCCGTTAGTAATCCTAAGTAATAAGATATACTAATATTTAGTAAAGTAAATGCCGCTAAATATAAAAAAGTAATTAGTAAAGTAGATACTACTAGTTATAAGCTATAACTATTAAAGTAAATACTAGTAGTTATAAAAAGAGATAATATAGCTTAATAGTTAAAAATAGCTAATATTAGCTATAAGCGGTATAGGTTTAATACGCTTATATTCGGCTTAAGCTAGCTTTAGCTAGTAATAAGATTAGTATTAAATAAATTAACTAATATCTTATATAAAGCTAAGGTAAGAGGCCTTCTTTTAAAAGAGGATAGAATCTTATAAAATGTTTTAAGATAAGAATATTTTGTCTTATAAGCTAGTTATAAGTAATAAAGCGTATATTACTTATAACTAATAATAAAGACAGTATAAGCTATTTTTATTAGCTTAAAAAGTAGTTTAGTAACCTTATAAGTTATATAAGATATAAGTTATATATTAATATATAAAAGTATATAAAAGCATATAAAAGGAAAAGCCTTTTAGTAGCCTTAAAAAGGTATAAAAGGAGGTCTTTCCTTTTTCTTTTATTAACTCCTTTTCTTTCTTTCTTTTTACTTTTTTAGCTAGTTTTAACTTAAGAAATCCGTATAATAAGATACCCTTACTTTATTTAGTTTAGTAATAAGCACTAAGTCTTCTTCCCCTTTTTATACTAGTAAATTTAAATTAAACAAATTACGCCTTACTACTTAGCGTATAAGAAACGCTAAGGGTTCCGCAATATTATACCTTAACTTAAATAAGTGCGAATTTAAAGTAAAGTATATAAAATATCTTAGGTTTATAATTTATACTAGTATAAGCATTTAAGCGGACCTTATTAAGATATAGGCGATTTAAGACTAAGATGTCTTAATAATATTAACTAATATATAGAGCTTTTTAAGCTTTGCTAATTATAACTATATATTTATCCGCAGGTTTTTTAAAATCGCTATACTATTAAACGAGATTATAAGGAAAAATGTAGCTTTTTATTAAGGACCCGTATAAAAAGGTACGTTCTATACGCTTAAAGACCTATTTTTATAAGCCTTAGTGCTACTTTAATAAGATTCTAACCGTACTACTATAGTAAAAGCAAACTATAATAGCTAAGCGCTTAAAAGTATGTTTTTATAGTAAGTAAAGGGGCAGAAGTAGCTTATAGCCTTTTACTTAAAAAAGCTAACTCCGGCGAAAAGAAACTATGCTATTTAAAATAAAAAGATACTTGCTATTATTAGCTATCTTAAGCAATAATAAGCGGAGCTTTATAATTATAAGAGCTTTAAAGTCCTTATAAACTATTAAAACCTTAAGTATTTTATAGCCCGCTAAAACCTTTTTAAGTAATAAGATTATTAATCTAAGTACTTATCCCGCTTTAATTTTTAAAATAAGTATAGGCCGGGTTAAGACTTCGCCGTCTTAAACGCACTTTGTTAATAAGTCTAAGACTATACTATAAACGTAAATATTAAGGCGCGGGATTTTTAGCTTATTCTATAAACGGCGTTGCGTATATATATTAAGGTCTCTTTTATTAAGGAGCCTTCGACCCCCTTATTTAATAAGGTAGACCTACTTACTATAATAAAGGCGGGTATCCCGCCCTCCTTACCGGCGCCTCTTAAAGCGCTAAGTTCGGGGGACTAAGTAGGCCTAGGCGCTTTAATAGCGAGGATCTTTTAAGATAAAGGCTTTTAGCGTCTTTAAGATAAGCTAGCTTCTTAAGACCGTATATATAAGAGCGTGTAGCGCGCTATAAAGTCCGGCGTATATTCTTTAAATCTAAAGCTATAATTAAAGGTATAAGTAGCGGACTACTATATTAACTTAAAGGGGCACCTCCGCTAAAAAGGTAGGTTATAAGTGCCGGGCGCCTCCTATATAATAAAAGCCGATAAGAGGAACGCCCCGCTAAAGAATAAGCTAAGGAATAAGCTTTAAGGGAAGTTAGTATAGCTAAGTAATAATTTTAGTATTATTAGCTACCCTAGCTAGTAAAGTATAGCGGTAAGGCTTATAAAGAACTTTTATTAGCCTTTTATATAGCACTATATCCGCCGCTTTTTTTATAACTATAATATTTATAGCTATATAAAGATCTAGTAAGCGCTTTATAAAAGGCTCTTTAAGTAGCTATTAATCTTAAACCGGTTTTAAGTATATATTTAAATAGATTTTAAAATAGACTTTTTACTTATATTAAGGGGGAATCGCTATATATAAGTTATTAAAGACCGCTTAAATAGGAAAGTAGTGCTTAAACTAATACTCTTTATAAAAGTAGAGGTATATATAAAACGTTTTTTAATACTAAGCGCGGATATATAGCTAGCTTACTTTAATTATAAGCAATAAAGGCTTGAATTAAATAAGGCGCTTTTAGTACTACCTTTATAAGCTACTTTAAGTTACTTAGCTATTAAACTCCGTATATTACTTATAAACTAACAAGGGCTTAAAACGCGTTAATTAAAAAGTATAAGCTTACTTATAAGCTATAGTAGCTTAAAACAAAGCAGACTAAGACCGCTAGCTCTTAGCTGTATAGCTTACTTTAAATAGTAAGCCTTAAGCGTTTATTAATATAACCTCTTTCTTTATATTATATAGCTTTAAACCCCCTTTTTTAATACTTTAAGTAGTAAATATAGCGGCGGAAGAGTACTTAACCGCCTTGCTAAAAGCTTAAGCTACTTATTTCGTTTAAAAACTTTAAGAGACTATAAACTATTACTAATCGGTAATAGTAATAGCTATATAAGATTAAAAGTAGCATACTAATAAGTTTAAGTCTTTAGTAAAGAGTTTTATACTAAGAGATAAGGTTTAGTAAAACCTTCGTAATTATTAATCCAGCCGCTTAAAAAAGAAGCTTAACTAGCTATATATAAAGTTTATAGTATAAAAGGTTATTAGCTTATAAGTTATAAAGCTTAAGAGGTTACCTTTAAGGATATATAATAAGATTAATATAAACTTATTATACTAAGCGGCTTAAGACCTTTTACTTAAATAGGTAATTATAAACCCTTAGCCCCCCGTAATTTTAATTAAAAAGGAGGAGGAATTCGTAATTAAGAAAGTAAAGGTAGCCTATTAAAAAAAAGTAGCCCGTTAAAAAAAGGTAAGTAAAAATAAGTAATAAGAGGTTTTTATTAAGTAGTATAGCTACTTAAACTTAACTTAAAAGCCTATATAAAAGCTTATAAGTGCTAATACTTTAAATAGGTTTAAAGCCCTTTATAAGCTAGTAAATAAAAACAATAAGCTTAGTAATTAGTAGCTTCCCTTTAAGTAAAAATAAAAGGTAAGCTAGGCTAAAATTCTTATACTACCTTTATAGAAAAAAGGAGCCTTTATATAAAAGCTTATAAGCGCTACTAAGTTAGTATTAAAAAGACCCCTTATTAATATAAAAGTAACTTTAGCCTTTTTATTACTTATAGTATCTTATAAAGCGGAAAGGAAAAAAGAGTTATATTTAAGGCCGGCCGGCTTAAGTAACTAAGGCCTATACTACTTATTCTTATATTTAGTCTTTTCTTTATTATTATTATTATCTTCCCCCTCCTCCTTCTCCTCCTCCTCCTCCTTAATAGCGGCGGCGGCGGCCTTTAAAGCGCGGAGACGGCCCTTTAGCCCGGATATTTTAGCGGCGGCTGCGGTAAATAGGTTAAAAAAGACGGCGGCGGCGGCGGGCATAATAAAGCCGGCGGCGGCGCTATAATAGGTAGTGCGGGCGGCCGGGATAAAGGCGGTAAAGACAGATAAAAGCACTACTAATAGCGCTATAAAAGCGGTATTTTTAACTAAGAATAGTTAGCGCTAATCGCTATAATAAGTATAATAAGGAGGAAAGGGGGAGGCTTATTTAAGTATATAGCTTATTCGCTTAAGTAAGTATAAGTAGCGGTAAGCGGTAGCGGTAGCTTTTAATTATACTTTAACCGCTTTATTACTAAGGTCGGCCTTTTAAGCTAACTTAGCGGGAATAAAAATAGCTAAAGCCGCCCTATAAGCACGGCTAGTATAAGTATAAGTAAAGTAGCTACCGCTAAGGCGACCTACTTACTTATAATAAATATAGCCGCTTAATAAGTAGCGTATAAAAGACTTATTATAAGCGGCGCTAAGTAATACTTACTGCTTATACTAAGTTATAAGGTTAGTATAAAGTAAGTATATTAAGGAGAGCGGACTTATAGCGCTTAACTTAGTAGTCTTAAAGGTAGCGAGAGGGCTATTAAGGGCCGGGGTTATAAAGGCGGGCGATAGCGTAGTTACTTATAAAGGTATTATTAGCTTAAGCATAGCTAAAAAAAGGGCGGCGATATAAGCGGCGGTAGCGGTATAAGTACGGCACCCTTAAAGCTTAAGGTTATTAAGGAGCTTTAATATAAGTACTAATAAGTTAAACGATATATTATTTTTATAAACATTAGCTTAAAGGCGTTCGCTTTATATATAAAAGGGCGATACTTATAGTATTATTATTGCTATTACTACTACTATTACTATTACTATTATTAATATTGCTAGTTTAAAAAGAAAAGGAAGGAAATAAGGGTTAAGGGCGAAGGGATAAGGTATTTATACCTTATAGCCCTTAACTTAAGACGCGGAAGACCGCGATAACGGATAGGCCGCTTAGTACGCCGCCGGGCTATTAAAGGCGGATATAAAGGCCGCTTAATAAGTAAATAGGCCTTTTAATAAGTAGCTAGCTAATTAAGGGCGGGCGGCGGCGGCGGGTAAGGCTATTAAACTTACTATTATGCGGCCTTACTTACTATAATACGGGTCCCGCACTTATAAGGCCGCGGACTAAGCAGCTTTTTATAATAGCTAATAGCCCTTTATAATAGCTAATAGCCCTTTATAATAGCTAATAGCTCTAAGCCCCTTTACGCGGTATAAAGAGCAAAGGTATTATATTAAATTCTTTAACTTATAAGGTTATAAGGACTTAGGCTATAGCTTAAGCCTTATTATATAAGGAGGGCTAGGTCCGTATATATAGATATAGACTTTCTATATATAAGCAGGCTTTTTATAGCTTATTATTATAATATTATAGACGGTACTTATATACTAGCCTTTACTTACTTTATAATAAATTTATTAATAAGTAATATAAAGTTTCTACCTCTTTTAAAAAATCAAAGCTTTTAGCTCTTTTAAATATAGTAAAAGAACTTATCTTAATTTTATGCTTCTTTTTTAGTATCTCCTTTAAGCTAAATATTCGAATCCTTATAATTTTCTATAATTATAAATAGACTATACGCCTTATTACCTTAAATATCCTAAAGATTAAAACGGCCTTAAAGCATATTTAAATCTATAACTACTAGGCTTTATAGAAATTCCTTCTAAATATAATTTCTATTGATTTTATCTCTTTAAAATAATAAGTTATTAATAGTATAACTAAATTACTATTAAAAAAACGCTTCTTAAAGTTTTAAAAGTAGCTTTATATTACTATTATTATAAACCTTTACCTCTTATCCTTTATAGACTTTAACTTAAAATAGCTATTTTAGCTATTTAAGTCTTCTTTTTTTACTAAGGCTAAACTTAAGGGGGTATATTATATCTATTGCTTAATATAGTAGTAAATACGCTATAACTAATAGTTATAGTAGTAGTAGTAGTAGTAGCACTAGTAGTAGTAGTAGTAGTAGTACTAGTAGTAGTAGTAGTAGTAGCACGAGCCTTCTTAAGGCTTCCCTTGATTTTTTAGCTATATATAAACTAAAAGCTATTTTATCTTTTAGTATATAGACCTTCTATAAACCTCCTCTTTAATAAGGACAATTTATTATTCGTTATTATTTATTAAACTGTTTATTATTTCCCTACTTATTTTAAATTACTCCTTTTATATATAGGCTATTAAATCGCTACGATAATAATAAAATAAGAGCTTTACTACTTCGTTACTTATTTCTACCTTTTATCTATAAGCTAATGCTCTTAATATAAATTGCTTTCTTACTAAATACCCTAAACAAGCCTTTTCTACGTTTAAGAAAGATATTATTAGTCTAAGAGTTTAAGCAGATTTTAGCTTATTTAAATTTTTATTAAAAAAGTAATACTTATTTAAAAAGTTAGTATAAAAGCAGTATTATTTAACTAAAATAATCTAGTAAAAATTCGTATAAAACGGTGTTATAACTAAGGATTTAAGATTCTTTAAAGCTTATTAAAGCTAAGGCTTATATTAGTATATGATTTTAAAAGCGGTCTTAGATATTTATAAATATACTTATTTAATCCGTAATTAAGAATAAATAAGTTTTTAAAAAAGTACGTTTCTAAAAGTACTTATATTATAGTAAGAGGTGCCGTTTTAGCTACGGCTTTAGCTTATATTAATATGTTTATTAAATGCGGAATTTGTAGAATTTAAAATTTAATTTAAGATTTATATATTTCTTCGCTTTATAAAAAGCGTTTTAAACTAAGAGCTTATTACGAAGAATAGTAAGGAATTTATTAACAGATTTCGATATTTTCTAATTTAGTTTTCGGCCGTTTAATCGTATTTTCTTTAATATAATAAAAGTAGTTTATATAATAATATTGTTTTTTAAAAATAAAAAAAATAAAACAATAAAAAAATAAAGGTCTTTAAAACGTTGCCTTAAAAAATAGCTAAGGTGGTAAATTTCTCTTTTTTTATAGATTTTATAGCTTATTATCTTTTAAAAATCTTTAAAATCTCTATACTATTTAAAAAAGTCTTTTACTACTTATTTTATCCCTTCTTACTTTATTGTTTATTTAGTTAATTTAATAATTAGTAAAAAAGCTATTATAACTTAAAATAGCTTTTAAAAAGATTTATATAAAGCATAGGCCTTATACTTTCGGAAGCTGCGTTTTTTTATATTTGTAAAAGCTTTTTACTAGTTACTTATTTAAGTAACTAAATTAGTTTTATCCTATAAATATAAAGTCCTTTTAAAACTTATAAGAACTTCTTATTCCTTATTTTATAAAAAGTAATATACTAATCTTTATAGTAAAGAACGCTTAGTAAGAATATTATAAATCTTTACTATTATAAAATAGTAATTTTTTATAAGTTTTATAATATATTTTTAAAAGATTAAAAAGGCCTTTTATTAGTCCTTATAGCTTTATTAATTAGCTTAATACCTTAAGTTAAAAAAACTCAGAAGTTTTTTAATTATTAATAAAAAAGTTAATAATTTCCTTTACTTATAAGTTTACTTATATAACTAAGGGTTCTTTTAGAAGCTATAAAAAGGGCTTTTTTAAGCAATTAAAAAATCGATTTATCGTAAGCCGCGTGTATATCGTTAATAAGCGGCTAAAGGTAAAAGCAAGCAGCTTAACGTTTTTATTAAGTAAGGCCTAGCTAAGAGCAGCGCTAAACGTAAAAGCTTAAGCTATAGTAAAACCGGCGTGTAATTAAAGCTTTATTGCGAAGGAAGTAAGCTTTATATATAAAGATCGCTTAATTAGCTTACTTAACTTATTTAACTCTTTTTAAGCGGTATAAAGCTTATAAACCGTATTTTTATTAATAGTAATAAGCTATAAAGAGTTTAGCTAAAGACTAAAAGGAAAGTTAATATAAAACTACTTACTTAAAAATAAAAAGGATTACTTAAAGTATAAGCGCAATATACGCTTTTATAAAAATAGCTAAAAAAAGGTTAATAATATAAGCTATATACGCTAATATATTAAACACGGCCTATATATATATAAGCTTAATCTTAATAGCCCCGGAAAACTATAAGTATAATATCGCTTAATAAGCGCTTTATATATATATAGTAAGAGATCTTACGCTTAATAGTATAGCGGGCTTAAGCCTCTTCGTCTTTATTATCTTTCCTTAGTAGCTTAAGAAGTTATATTTTATAAAGATTTAAAAAGGTAACTATTTCCTTAGTATATTAGCGATAGTAGCAATAATATAACGGGGGTGGAGCGGCTAATATATAATAAAAATAAAGCAGTAAATATATAATAAGCTTATAAGGAAAGTAAGCATAACTTTAGTAAAAGAAAAAGGTATATACGCGCGCGCGGTATATAAAAGGCTTAATTCCTACGACTATGTATAGGATTAATAGCTAAGCAGCGCGAATAAATAATAAGCTTAATTAAGAATATATATACGCCGTAAGGCGCTAAATTCTTACTAGCGGGGCTTACTATAAGCCTACTTTTATAACGAGTTAAAGCCGCGCTACTAATAAGGGGGACGTGAGCTAAAAACCTTATTTACCCTCTTAACTATATATAAAGAGGGGCGGGTTAAGGAGGGGATAAAAGACAGACTACTACTTATACTTTAAGCTTAAAGTATAGTGCTTTTAGCCGTAAGTCGCTTAAGTTTAAAGCCGCCCCGGCTAACTTAAGCTATATTAAACTACTTAGTAAGCGGGACATACTTATAGTAAAAAGAGTACTTTTTTCTTTATATAAAGTTATAAGACTTTATATAAGGCTAACTAAACATAAATAAAAGGAGGTTTTACTTTAAGCGCTTTAGGTTTTCCTTTTTATTTAAAAATATCGAATTTAAAAAACTTAAATTAAGTCCTTAGTATAATAAACTTAATAATAATAATAATAATAATAATAATAATAATAATAATAATAATAATAATATTAATATCAATAATAATAATAATAATAATAATAATAATAATAATAATAATAATATTAATA